>CM054953.1:1268174-1324054 GCA_029168755.2 Tillandsia fasciculata | reverse complement strand
ACCCCGAGATCATTGTTACGGCATTTTGGTGTTGGCATATTTCGTGAGTCAAGTCAGTTGAGTTGAGTCGGAGTCTTAAAGGGATCAAATTGTCAATCAGCAATCAAAGACTTAGAGAAGATTCAACAAGAGCTCAAGTTGACACTCAGTGTTTTGAGTCTTGAAGATTGAAGATGAAGAATTGTGAATCAGTTACATCAATCTCAAGAAGAAAGTATTCAAAAGGATCAGGTATGTTTAACTAAATAATTTTGGTGATCCGAATACTTTCTTATAGTGTAGAAACACTTGGATGAATTTTTAATTGCATAAAAATCAAAAACTGGACATGGGACATGTTCAGGATCCGGATCAGATGATCCAATCCGGATCCCGAAGGGTTATTGTTCATGTGCAAATCCAATCCGGATCCAAGCCTATTCCGATCCGGATCCCGAACATTGGATTTTGCTGAAATTCATGAACGATCCGGATCGGGCCTTGCAATCCGGATCCCGAACCCTTGGATTTCTGGAATCGTCAATCTCGTTACGACGATCCGGATCGCAGTAATCCGATCCGGATCGCCGTCCTGAAAATTTCCAGATAAGGTAGGTTTTTGATTATCTCTTTCCAAAGGTTTCTAAACTATAAATAGACATTTAGGGTTTCTCAAAAACGTGGGAGCATACCGATCATTTTATAAAACACTTGAGAGCAACCCTAGAGGCTAGGTTTTTATCGTTCTTCTTTATAGCCTCTTTTAGGTCAATTCGATGGTTCTTTCAAGAACATATCTTTTGTCGAATTGATCTAATCTTTGCTTAGAGATTTCTCCCATGGTTCTTCATTGATAATCTAAGCAAAGGATCACCATCGAAGCCAATATTCTTACCGGCTGAGTTTGCGTCGTGGATTCGACGTGGCATCGTGGATTCGGTGTGTTGAAGGCGTTTCGTGGATTCGAAACGTGTGCTCGTGGATTCGAGTGGCGTTCGTGGAACGTGTGCAGTGTGCAAACGTTGGAGCGCAAGGTCCGAAGATTCGTAATCACCTTGTTATTCTTCTTTCTTAGTGGATTGTTATTGCGTGGATATCCAATCGGTCAGCGCAAGGTCCGAAGAAGTTGAAGGAGGGGTTTGAGTCCGTGGAGTCGGTAATCACCTTGTTATTCTTCTATTCTTAGTGGATTGTTATTGCGTGTTGGTCCCGTGGTTTTTCTCCTGGATTGGAGTTTCCACGTAAATCTCGGTGTGTTGATTTTTATTTTCCGCATTGGTTTTTATTTTTGCACTGAGATTGGTTTTATAATATTACACCTATTCACCCCCCTCTAGGTGTTTGATAGTACCTATTTAGATCCTTGTGGATCCTAAATAACTCTACAATTGGTATCAGAGCGGGTTTTAGGTTTATCTATCATGTGGGTGAAAGTGGTAATATTTTTAGACCTCCTCTTTTTGATGGGACCAATTATGCATATTGGAAAGTGCGGATGAGAGCTTTTCTCATCTCTATTGATGAGCGGGTATGGCAAACCGTGAATACGGTTGGGTGCATCCGGTTGAGGAAGTAGGAAATTCTACTACCCCAAAACCTCGCTCTAGATGGGTCCAAAGAGGAAATCGAAAGATCTTCTTACAATGGGAAAGGTATGAACGCTTTATATAATTCTCTTTCCTCGACTGAGTTTACAAGAATTTCCGCGTGTGAAACCGCGAAGGAAATTTGGGATATTCTCAAAATTACACATGAAGGTACTAATCTTGTAAAAATTCAAAAGCTCCAGATGCTTACAAGTCAATTTGACTCTATTCATATGGAAGAGCATGAATTGTTTACAGATTATTACACTAGACTTCAAGATGTAATTAATACATGTGCTAATTTAGGAGAAAAGATCCCGGAGTCGAAAATTGTAAGAAAGATACTTCGGACTCTTCCGGAACGGTTTAGGGCAAAGGTTACCGCCATTGAAACCGTTAGTCATCCGGATGAGATGAGTGTAGAGGAATTAGTAGGTGCTTTGCAAACTTATGAGATGACTTTTCCTACTAATCAAAATTCTTCCAAGTCTTCTTCTAAGCTTACAGGTATTGCATTCAAATCAACAAAGGAAGAAGATGACGAATCGAGTTCCGACGATGAAATCTCTTTTGCCGATTTTGAAGAACAACTGGCGCGGATCACAAAGAAATTTCGTCGGAAATTTTGGAAGAATCGAACCGATGGATCTTCATCCACGAAATCATCTAAAGGATCATCGGGTTCTAAATCCTCTAAACTCAAAGGCGTTGCAAAACCTTCTAAAGAAAAAGAAAAAGATGATTTCGAAGGGGAAATCCGATGTTATCGATGCAAAGGCTACGGCCATATTTCAACGGATTGTCCTTCTAAGAAATCATACAAAAAGAAGGCTTTGCAAGCAAAAACTTGGGACGATTCTAGTTTCGATGAATCGACCTCAAGTGAAGAGGAAAAAGAAAAAATTGTTGCTTTTCATGCCTCTCAAATTCCCTCTTCTAATTTGTGCTTATCATCTTTAGTCACTGACTCTATTCCTTTGATTTTGCATGAAACATCAACATCCGGAGGAGAGTCATCAAGTGAGGGGGAGTCGGACGAAGAAGAACTCGTTGAGGCATACCAACAACTTCTTGCGGAATCAAAGAAGATGGCCAAACTTAACAAGAAGTTGAGGAAGCAACGACTTGAAGTTCAAGACGAGAATCAAGCTTTAAAGATCAAACTTCATGATCTCGAGGAGGAACATGGACGGTTATTGGATAACAATAAAATCCTCCAAGAAAAGCTAAACCAATCGGAGACAAACGCTAAATCATATATGGACAAGATTGGTTTTCTTGAAAAGCAGTTTGAGGAGATTCATGTCACCAACCAAGCTTTGACCAAGCAAGTTCATCAACTTAAATCCGACATACAAAGGCTTTCAACCGGTTCCAAGAAACTTAATTGTATGTCCGGATTAGGTCAAACAAGCAAGGTTGGTTTGGGATTTAAAAAGGACCAAACTGTGCATGCTTCAAGTTCCACAATAAATTGAAAGGAAGAACTTGTCACCTATGTGGACTTGAAGGACATTTGGTGAAGAATTGCCCGAAAAAGAGAAAGAAAAATCCTTCGGCGACTTCATCTACGGAGCGGACTCAACGGAATCAAAAGACACATCAAGTCAAAGGAGTTCACTCAACCCACCAAAGGTCCGAGCCACAACATCAATCATACAAGTGGATCATTGCGAGGCAAAGACCTAAGGTGGATCAACAGTCAAAGCGGACAACCCCCGGGCACAACGAATCAAGACAACCCAAAATCCAGCGATTTTGGATTCGGAAAGGTGATATCTTTCCTTGTCTTAAGTTCTAAATAGCTTATGACTGTATGTAATGCTTTGATTTGTTTTCCTTTCATATTTTTCTTAATCTCTGCATTACATGTTTTCAATGCTCTTTGTTTTTATACTTTGTTTTGAACAAAAGGGTTTTTAACGAACAAGTGCATTGAATAAAAAGGGCTTCACGTTCATTCACTCCAAATTAATTTTACTTGGATTATCAACTTGACTCCATAATCATAATCTTGAAGACACTTCATTAGAGGAGTTGTTTTAATTGAGCATTGGTTAATTGACTTTAATTGCATTGCATCCTTTCACGCATTTAGAAATTTATTATGCTTTTGATATCATAATATTTCAATGTTGCAATGATCATTTATGTTAATTAATTCATCTTTTAAGTGATCAAAGTCAATTTCTCTCTCAATGATCTCTTGGTATAGTCATTATCTTATTTGATTGCTTAGTCGAGTATGAATGCGAGATCAATTTTTGGTTGAATACCTTATATATTAAATAATTGATAGCCAATTGAGGGGGAGTCAAAGAAAAGTAAAATGCTCAAAAGATGTGGAAAGAGTTACATCCCAATGAGGAGTGTGAAAACTACCACCACATGGAGAAAATAAAAAAGAAAAAGATACCCCATGAATGCAAAGCAAATTTTTGTTTAAAAATGTTGATGAAATGCATAATGAAATACTTGACTCAGTCATATTTCATGGTTGGTATAAGGTGGGATTTTTGATAAAAGATGCTCGAAGAGCCACTCCTTCAACAGATTGTCTAGATATATTATCTAACTTATCTGGGATTTCAAACATCTATTGATCTTTGTATTTCATTTTCTTTACCAAAATTGATGATTTGATAAAGGCATTACGCATAAGATCAGGTTAGATGTAATTGAAGTTGTTCAACTTTAAGAGTTTTAATTTTCATAAATTTTCGTTTCATTTTTGAGTATTTTTGATAGATTTGGTATAATCTATTTCTTGTTGCATGAAACGATGACTTTTGTTTAAAGTTGATACGCTAAAGTGCTTACATACTCTTTCTGGTTTTTATTTTTCTAAATTATTCTAATGAAAGAAATTTGGATTGAATGACATCTTGTGAATTCATTGTTCTTCAAAGCACTTAAATTGATTTCTTGATGGAATACAAATCGGTATTTGAAAAGTTTCCAAAATCTGGATTTGTTTCAAGAAATTATTTGATTTTTGCTTTCTGGTACCGGTACGCAATCTGCATTTTTGTTATATACCGGAACTGAGCTTTTATCTCTCTTTCTCTATGAACTAATGTTGTTAGTGATTTCCTTTTGTCTAGTATGTTCACTGTTTGACAATTTGTGACAAAAAGGGAGAGAGAAGAGAAATGACGGAGATGAGATCATCAAGAAGGACAAAGAAAATGAAAAAATGGGGGGAGAACGGAAAATGATGATCGTATCACAAAGGGGGAGAACATGGAGAACATGTTAGAGATGCTCAAGATAGGGGGAGATAAAGAAAAGATTGAAAGAGCCGAAAAACAAAAGAACCAAAAGGACGAATCAAATGTAGGATTTTAATTTCTAACGACTAACGTTTGATTTTGTTTGGAGTTTTGTTTTGCAGGAATTACATCACTTTAAGACTCCAAGTCCTAAGTCATAGAGTATGTTCTAGGACTGTTTGGTTCAAATGTAATTTTGTATTTATTGGATCTTTCACGCAAAGAAAATCAATGTTTTGGTGATGACATTGAATTTCAATTTTTTGGTTTAAGATGAGTGACTTGAGCGTTTTTATGTATTTTTGGGTTTTGTCACGAAATTGCCAAAGGGGGAGATTGTTACGGGATTTTGGTGTTGGCATATTTCGTGAGTCAAGTCAGTGTAAGTTGAGTCGGAGTCTTAAAGGGATCAAATTGTCAATCAGCAATCAAAGACTTAGAGAAGATTCAACAAGAGCTCAAGTTGACACTCAGTGTCTTGAGTCTTGAAGATTGAAGATGAAGAATTGTGGATCAGTTACATCAATCTCAAGAAGAAAGTATTCAAAAGGATCAGGTATGTTTAACTAAATAATTTTGGTGATCCGAATACTTTCTTATAGTGTAGAAACACTTGGATGAATTTTTAATTGCATAAAAATCAAAAACTGGACATGGGACATGTTCAGGATCCGGATCAGATGATCCAATCCGGATCCCGAAGGGTATTTGTTCATGTGCAAATCCAATCCGGATCCAAGCCTATTCTGATCCGGATCCCGAACATTGGATGTTGCTGAAATTCATGAACGATCCGGATCGGGCCTTGCGATCCGGATCCCGAACCCTTGGATTTCTGGAATCGTCAATCTCGTTACGACGATCCGGATCGCAGTAATCCCGATCCGGATCGCCGTCCTGAAAATTTCCAGATAAGGTATGTTTTTGATTCTTATCTCTTTCCAAAGGTTTCTAAACTATAAATAGACATTTAGGGTTTCTCAAAAACGTGGGGAGCACGGCCGATCAATTTATAAAACACTTGAGAGCAACCCTAGAGGCTAGGTTTTTATCGTTCTTCTTTATAGCCTCTTTTAGGTCAATTCGATGGTTCTTTCAAGAACATATCTTTTGTCGAATTGATCTAATCTTTGCTTAGAGATTTCTCCCATGGATCTTCATTGATAATCTAAGCAAAGGATCACCATCGAAGCCAATATTCTTACCGGCTGAGTTTGCGTCGTGGATTCGACGTGGCACCGTGGATTCGGTGTGTTGAAGGCGTTTCGTGGATTCGAAACGTGTGCTCGTGGATTCGAGTGGCGTTCGTGGATTCGAACGTGTGCAGTGGACGTGCAAACGTTGGAGCGCAAGGTCCGAAGAAATTGAAGGAGGGGGTGTCACCTTGTTATTCTTCTTTTCTTAGTGGATTGTTATTGCGTGGATATCCAACCGGTCAGCGCAAGGTCCGAAGAAGCTGAAGGAGGGTTGAGTCCGTGGAGTCGGTAATCACCTTGTTATTCTTCTATTCTTAGTGGATTGTTATTGCGTGTTGGTCCCGTGGTTTTTCTCCTGGATTGGAGTTTCCACGTAAATCTCGGTGTGTTGATTTTTATTTTCCGCATTATTTTTTATTTTTGCACTGAGATTGGTTTTTGTAATATTACACCTATTCACCCCCCTCTAGGTGTTTGATAGTACCTATTTAGATCCTTGTGGATCCTAAATAACTCTACACACTTTGCTGTGATTCTTGCGCCGACAGACTCCTAAGAGGTAGGACTTCATCTTTCGTTATGGTCGCGCTTCCCCGTTTCGAGGTTTTGGCACGGATCCCGAGGCAAACAGTGACCCCTTTTTCTGTGTGGATTTCCTTGACAGCAGCGGGGTATTTTGGCTATATCTTTGTGCACGAGCGTCAGACGGAAGCGAGCTTATACAACTTTTTCATCTACGGATCGCAAAGAACGCGCTCGTATTTTTCTTGGATTTTCCAGAGGATTATTTCGAGGTGAAAATCACTGTTTTCTCAGTGAACAGTGCACAGTTTTAGCACAGATTTTTGTTTGTGTGTACCCCCTTGCCGAATTTATATCTTGACTTACCGAACTCTGATTTGGGCGTGCAAGGTACCGTTGCGAAGCTATCGACGCAAGGATCGCCGTGATATTTTTATTGGAATTTTCCGGGCACTTTCTGCAGGTGATAATTTAACAGTTTCGGGATGTTGTTGTATGGATTATAAGAGCATTATTTGGGAGCCTTTGTGTATTTAGTGGACTTTGTATGTGCCAGGAGTGTTCAGGTGTGCTGAACTTGTTGGATCAAGGGATTGGAATTTTTGGTATTTTCAGCTGTACGATTTGGGACAGTCAGCACTTCAGGTGGGTGCCTTATTCTCAGAACCGGTGGACGGTTCTCTAAATTGTTATATATTAACATTGCATGCGAGTGTATGGTACAATAGCGGGGATTGATCGGTAAGTTTAACAATGAGGATTTTATGAAAATTGCAAGTGAATCGTTCATAGTATGACAACGGTATTAATCAAATATTCATGTTGATGATTAGTGGAAGCTTACCTAAGGCAAGGATACCATAGATGATTAATTATCATGCCATATTAGCACATAACCTTTTATGAGGCTGGTTTATGCATTGGGATAGGATTATGTAGTTATGTGCAGGTTCTACTCTGAGGAGCCATTATGGATTGAGGATTATGTACAGGTATGGTCATTGATAATTTTGGCATGAGGTTTATTTTTCTTTATTTTGCTTTGAGGATAAAAGCATGATTGTATGGACATCTAGATAGGCCAACTTTTACTGCTACACTTTCATATTGGTACTTGACTTAGGAGAAACCATCTTTGCTTCTTTCTCCTCTTTTTTTGTCAGTCGCGCGCGGTTCATATTGCTCGGGTTCGAGCAGGGGTTAGGGATAGTGTAGCTGGGGTCCTGGTGTCGGGGACAGGTTGTGCCGGATTGTGATAGGTTGTGGTTCGTGGGGTATTGCGGCGCCGCGGACATTGGGCGGTTGACCGGAGATTTGTTTATGCATCAGATTGGGTATCAGGCTTCTCTAGTGGTTGGAGTTTTCCACTTATTGTTTACCGTTGTTTCAGTTTGGGGATCGGGTTTCCCTTTAGTGGATGAGTTTCCCACTTTGATCAGAGTCGTGATCCAGTCCTGCTATATCGTGAGACAGTGGTTACAGAGATGCTTGTTACAGTGATACTTTACTCGTGTGGGTCGCTCCCCTCGAGTGCCACTCCGGAGTAGGCTTTCCACGGTGCAGAGCGCCGGGCACCATGCTGGGCGTCTTGAGTTCGACAGCAGAGCAGGCAGTACTAGTGTTTACTGGTGACATCAGATTGGGTTTATTACAGATATTTACTTTATTGTTGCACTCGTGTCAGGGGGACTGAGTGGAGTCTAGCGGCTATGTGTAGACCAGTGCTAGTGTTGTCGGGAACCGTTTGGGGATTGACGGTGGTCCCGTGTCGTTTGTGAGTTCGTTGACCATTGTGCGAGAGGTTGTTCATCTGGAGTCTATCCGTTCTGAGAGAGAGGGCATGGATTTTGACTATGGCCTGCATGAGCCACTACTCGATAGCGAGTTAGTCCGTTTGGACGCCCTACGTAATTCCTGCCCGTCAGCGGGAGGTGGTTGTAGGTGGGCGCAGGTTTGACTGGACCCCATGTGGCAGTCAGCTCGATTGGTCGATTGAGTACCTCGTGTGCGAGTGTTGCATATCTTTATCAGAGTTTCCCCTTTTGAGCATGTTGATAGAGGCATGGTAGCTGTAGAGTGTTTCCAGCTTCTCTTTCAGTTTTACTGCAGTAGTTTTTTTTGCCTCTAGTAGTCTTGGTGGGCAGATCGTCGGCCTAGTGGCGATACCCACCTGAGAACTCTCTTTTTGCGTAGTTCTCACGCCCGTTGGGGGTTTTCCCCCTTTTTGTCCTTCTCTCTCCTTTGTTTTGCAGAGTCTTGGCGGGTGTTGCCGTTCTGTGGTTGCTGTTCGTGGTGAGGAGTAGCCGAGCTAGATCCAAACCATCTTTGGAGAGTAGCGGTACCCCCCCCCCCCTTTTGAGGAGATCTTCAGTATAGTCGTAGATTGGTTTTTATTTCCTCTTTTGAGAGACTGATGTAGTGAGGATATGATGTATGAGAGCTTGTACACTGATATGTATTGAGATATCTCCCTGTGAGCTATGAGTTTTTGTACTCGAGGTTTATTGTATGATTATCTTTTGGGAGATGGACCTTGTTGTTTTATCTTCAGTGGTACAGTGGTTGATTTTATTTCTATAGCAGTTTTTATCTTTTAGCCTGATATCTGTTTAGCTGTAGCTCTTTTTGCAGGTAGACGCTTCGCCTATGCGGGTTTGGCATAGGTGGCGGATCTATTGGCGAACCCGGGTCGCAGTTTCGACCCCGGGGCGTGACAGCACATTTCGATCTTGAGCATAGCATTATGATCGCCACGCACCGCTGTACTTCACGTACGCTGTGGGATTGATCCCCCACCGGGCGTTCTTTACCGTTAAAGTGGTCTAGAGGAAAGACCCGTGAGCCCCCAGACAGCACCTGGAGGTGCGGGGTTATGTCAGCCACATAGGTGTCAGATAGTGGCATGAGCCTGAGGTCCTTGTGACCGATAGTGGCATGAACCTGAGGTCCTCGTGACCAATAGTGGCATTGATTCGGTACTTGATGTTCTTGGGATTGATGCATAGCTTTTATACTTCCATGTTCTAGCATGCTTATTTCAGTACCTATTATTGCTCATTATACTTGATTATCAATAGACCTGTTATTTGATTATTCAGCTTCTTCTCAGTATACTTTGCTTATCAATAGACCTGTTATTTGATTATTCAGCTTCTGCTCAGTATACTTTGATTACCAGTAGACATTATTTGCTTATTCAGCTTTTATTCACTGACCAGTTACTATCCGCAGATTTTAGTATCCAGTAGGTACGATTAGCTATTTCTCGGCTCATCGTGCCTACTGGGATACACTGTCGATGTATCTCACACCCCCTGGGTGACCATTTTTCAGGTCCATCGGGTGGAAAGATGTCGGGACGTACGAGTGAGGCTGTCACAATAGAGCTGTCCCCTTGAGGATCTACTTATTTTGGTTTTGGATTATTTAGCAGTTTACAGTTTAATATGACATCTTAGTACTTTAGTATTTGTTTACATGATGTTGAGTTTGTATGACATATATATAGTTGTTTAGAACTAATTGGGTTTTAATTGTTGTTTAGTTAAGTAGTACTTGATCTCTGATTGTATAATGTTGTACTTGCCTAGCCGTGCATGTATAGAGGAGAGTCTGTCCGTTTGGATAGAGGATTTTCTATGCATGTGGCGGTCTGTTACGCCCAGTTTCTGATAACTCTAATATAAAAAAAAAAAAAAAAAAAATAGACTAATTTTTAAACTCGGGGCGTGACGATTATATGGTATCAGAGCAAAAGGTACACGGTACCTAGGAAAATTTTTTTTTGATTAGGATCTGGTTAGGATTGAACCCTAGGATGACTTATGACGTGAGAGCGCGGGGTATTTGTCTAGCGGTTAGGAGCTCAGGTGTATTTTCACACTTATGAGATGTTTTTCTAACTTGTTGTTGTGACTACGAGCGGTGTTCGCACGCGCTCTGGGCTCAGTGGTCATAGTGGGTGCAGTGTTAGCTGCGGTTGTGGTACGGGCCATAGGTTTGATATATTAGTGGAGCCTAAAGGGCTCGGATCGTTGGCAGCGGTTAGAGAATCAGCTTGCCGCTTTTGCTGGGTTAGTTCAGCAGATGGCTCAGCATCGGATAGTTGCTATTGTTGCACTGGCCCCACCACTAGTCCATATGCTTGGAGAAGTCGTTGATCCTCCAGTTGTCCCCGCATCACATGTTATGGTGACTCTTGTTGCAGCCGTGATTATTAAACTATGACGCGGCTGTTATTACTGGTGATTCCCCGATTATAGCTATCGGGATGCCTATGAGGTCAGCAGTTATTAGACTTTGGATTAAATAATACTGACGACATTTAACAAATATTAGTCCTTGTCGAGTTGTGTCCCAACCCGGATCAGTGTAAAATAGTTTGGAATTCACGATTATTTCGTTAGAGGTGGTAGTAGTGAGCGCACTAGCGCAGTCATGGTCGATGGATAGGCTAGATTCGGTGATCTATGGGCCCGATTGTAACCCTGACTTGGGTTGGATTCAGATTCAGACCCCACCTTTTTGCACGAAATTAATGGAGACTCAGATTCTCCTATGAGTATATAACAATTGTAATCGTTGTGGCAGTTATTATGGTGAGATATGACTGGAAAGTCTGATATACAGAGTGATGATGATAGCTTGAGGATTTGATTTCTATTCTAAACGAATTCGATTTGTAGTTATTTCGCACATTGTGTGTGAACTGATTATGGGATCGTGATCGCCCCTGACGATATTTGAGTTGTGACTGGCGTCGCTAGAACTGTGTTAGCAAGTGGTGATGCATTTAAGGTAAGGGTGAACAGTGGAATATGGTTCTAGATTCTTGTGAGTAGCCAGGGTCGCACTCATGACCACGAGGTGGTAGAGACAATTGATATAGGTTTATAGTATCGGCAATGAGGTTTGTGTCGTGAGGTATGAGATATACCTTCTGTTGGATTCCGGTGGGAGTCGTGTCCCCAATTTGATGTTGGCGACAGATTTATAGTATTTCACTTTCTTTTCATAAGTACGTTGGCTGCAGACAACGTACTGTCGAAGGAGTGGATGTAGTACCCTACCCCGTAAGGGGAAATATCATATTGGGTCTATTTGTCTGCTTACTTAAATTTTAGTTTCCAAGGTTGTCTCTGGACAACGATGTTGTAGTTTCAGTATTGATATTCCAGACCGTATCGGACCTTAGGTAGGTCTCAGATAGTTTGTGTACATAGTGGACAGATTATCTTTGTCATTATTGTGGACATCCGTCCTAGCTTGCGGCCACTAGCCACGTTGATCTCTCCAGATTTTGCAATTGCTTCGATAATAGGAAAATGTGGGTTAAACCATAAAGTTGGACAACATGTCCAAACCGTATATTTTACAGCGTTACGATAGGTGACTATGGGATTGCCATGTATTATGTTGCTAAGAGACTGATCGTGCAAGATTTAACCGACAGTTGTTGCCAAAGGTTTGACACATTAGTTTGGCTGCTTATGACAGTTGTGCGTCTTTTAGCAGCCTGAGGTTTAGTTCTGAAAACTGGTGGCGAAATTTATGCCACAAACAGTTATGAAGAGATTCTTTACTTTACATGATTTCACTTAAGAGAGTGAATCTAGTGCCTTATTGGTAGTGCACTGCCTCGATAGTCAGCCTAGACAGGTAAGACCGTTGAGTTCTGCCTGCATAAATTTTAGGTTATGTGAAACCAGAAAGAGTATGAAATTTGGTTGCTTTACCGGATGCGATCATACCAGCACTAAAGCATCGGATTCTATTAGAGTTCCGCAGTTTAAGCGTGCTTGTGCGGTGAAACCTTGGTTGAGCATATAGCATATCTACGTGAACCTAGTTTTCGAATACCAGTGACATTAAAGGAT
Organism: Tillandsia fasciculata; assembly: GCA_029168755.2. NCBI lineage: Eukaryota > Viridiplantae > Streptophyta > Magnoliopsida > Poales > Bromeliaceae > Tillandsia > Tillandsia fasciculata. The sequence goes on along the minus strand of CM054953.1, from coordinate 1,311,623 downwards.
TGGTTTAGTCGGATATTTTCGGCAGTATAAATGAGCAGGTAAAATTAACTAGCACTGTTCCTTGAGGTAATATAGTGCCTGGATGGCAAGCTGAAGATCAGTTTTAAGTTTGGGTGGCGAATTATATGAATGCCACAAGAGAATATGAATTGAAAGCGGAGAATTTCTCGAACCGCTTGAATGCCTTGAAGAAATTATTGAAAAGTAGATCTCTAGAGTGTAGAGTCTGTTCCTGCTCGTTGTTTCACTAAATGAGTGAACCTATGAACTTGGATAGAGCCCCAATTGAATAGTTGACCGGTTATGTTTAAAGGTTAGCTGTGTATGCACGGATGGAAATTTTAATAGATCTGGAAGTATGATGATCTTGGATGACATCTCTAATGTGTCTGTCAGTTCGTAAGAACGTTAAAGACGTTTTGACAATATTGTCAAAGAATTAAAAGATCGTAACTAGGGTACATCGACCCTTTATATCGCATACCCTGTGTTGTATCTTTATGAACCGGAATTTTTAGCAGTTTGGATGAAACAGAATTGTGAACCCGAGTGTTATCGCAAACAGCACAGTACAAGGTGCATTGACATTAAGGATCGTGTATGTTCTGTGGTGTACCGGAATCCCCGTGCGACTCGACCGTGTGGTTGGTGGTGAGGAAACACCTATTTTTGGTGTATCGAGTGCGTTGTGCATCGAATGGATGCCAAAAACGGACTCAGCGCGCGAAAACAGTCAAAATCGTCTATTTACGGGCGTAAATAGGCTAACGGGCCCATTTTTGGTCGCGGGCCGGTCCACGGCCCACCCGCGTGCATCGGGAGCAACGAACCCGCGCCGCTGCCACGTGGCGGGCGCGGGTTGGTTCAGCCGGTCGCATGCGCAGGCGGGGCGCGGCGACCCAGGCCCTGGCGCGGGGGCGTGGGCGCACGTGGGAGGCGCCACGCGGCCGATCCGCGTTGGGCGCGTCAACCCGCGTGTTGATGCGTGCGCGGGGAAGCAGCGCTGGATGTGCGCGGGTGGCGACACGTGGCGGAGCCCGGTTTGCCGGCGGAGCGCGACGGGACGCAATGCTGGCGCGTTGGTTGCGGTGTGGCTCGGGGCTGCCACGTGCCGGCCCCCGAGTGGTCGCGCGAGGGCGCGATGGGCGCAGTGCTGCCACGTGGCAACCTGCGGTGGTGCGCGCGGCGCGGGAGCCTTGGCGGGTCACTGTAGCGCCCGAGGATTTGGGGGTTTCGGGCGCCCGAATGTGGGATTCGGGCGCCCGAATCTTGCTGTTTTGGGCTATTTAAGCCCAAAACGCCCCCTTTTCTCCTCTTTTTCCTCTTTTGCTCCGTACGTGCACGCGAGAGGGAGAGAGAGTGAGCGTTGGGGGAGTTTTCGGGGTGCCGCTAGCGTACCATTTGTGCCGTGGAGCGCGCACGAGGTGTCCCTTGGAGCCGGGCGAACGCGCGGGTGCTTGTTCGACGACGCGCCAACTTTAAGGTTGGTTCCGCTCGTCTTTTCGCGGTATTTTTCGGCACAGTTTTGGGGTTCACCCTTTTGAATTTTGGGTTTTTACCCCTTGTCCTTGTGCTTGTTAGGGACTGTTGTTTATCCCTCCGTTTTGCGTGTGGACTCCGTCACCGTGCTCCGTTTTGCGTGCGGACTCCGTCATCGTGCTCCGTTTTGCGTGCGAACTCCGATGGAGGCAAGGGAATCGCGCGGAGCCCAATTGCAAGTGTCTACGAGCAATTGGTGGCAAACTGAGGTGGGTTGGATTTTTCTCCAAGTCTGCGGACTTCTTTCTAATTCTATTATTATAGGATTCAGCATGCTAGAATAAGTGTTTTATTGGAACCTTGACTAGCACCCCCGTCATATGTTGCATGTGTTTAACCAGACCAGTAGAGAACCTTAATCTGGGCTAGATTCTTTTATGCTTTAGACATCCCACACATTGCATTTCTTCCTGGACATAGAGCTCCTCGCCCGGGTAGTGGGCCGAGTGGTCGGGGTGTTGTGGAACGTATGTTGCACTCGGGCCTGGGGGCTGAGTGGGGTCTGGTAGCTGTGTTATGCCAGTGTTAGTGTTTTAGGAACCGTTTTGGGTAAACGGTGGTCCTGGATCTTTGGGTATTTCTTTGTTTTGGTCGTCACCATCAAGTTGTGATCGTGGTGAGCGTGTGTTATCAGGACCTTGAACCCAGAATGTTTTAGACACTCATGAATTTAGTAAACCAGTGTTTTTCCTTCCGAATTTCTAGGGGTTGCCGGAGCCTGTTCTTGTTTGATTGGGTGAGGGCATCAACCCTTTGGAATCCGGAAAATAAACTTGTTTTTAACTGATTTTCTCAAGAACCAAAATCTATAAAAGTTAGTTTTCTCAATTCAAGATGGTATTTTATAATAAAGGTCATCTTTTCTCCTAAATTTTCCTCACCCGACGGGGGTGAGTGATCTGGGTTCTAAAGGTTGATTTCATTCTTGGGTTGAAAACAACGGGAGGCTACGCCTATAGCCTGTTCTTGTTTGATCGGAGTCGTAGGTATTAGTCTCCCGGGGTTTTCGGACCCTTTGCTATTTTGGCTGTAGAGTATCTCCAGCCTGTGAGTTTAGCATGTTGAGATGGTTTCCCACTTTAACCGAGGGAGCCGAATTCCTGAACGGTAAGGGATCGAGAACTTCGTTAGGCTAAGCCTAGAATCTGTTCTTGTTTGATTGGGGTTCTAGGCACCGGCCTAACGAGATTCTCGGACCCTTGCTGTGTCAGACGGTTCTTCTCGTCTATGAGTGGGGTGTCGTTTTGGGAGCCGTTTGGATTGACGGCGGTCCCCGTGGTTGTGTACTTCTCTTAGTGGGTTAGCATTCTGAGATTGAGTCGTGGAGGGTTCTCCGACTGAGAGATGGTTATTTGGCTGTTCGAGTTTTCGATCTGTTTGATCGTGGATTATAGCCTGCATGTGCCGCTTTTGCCAGATGAGACACGCTTGAGCTCGGTGGGGTCGCTCCCCACGAGTTACGCTCCGGATGCGATGATGATGATGCGCCTAGTTGATACACTAGAGTTCGCTTTGCGTGAGATTGAGATAGTCAGACTAGGATGCCCCATGTGGAGTGGGCAGGTGCGTACCTAGACGATAGGCGCATGCTTGACTGAGCCAGTTTTGGCAGCCCTGGAGATTTGAGTTTTGTGAGCACCTTGCGAGTGAGTGGATGCATAGCATGTGTCTTAGTAGAGTTTTCCTTTGAGCATGGTACTTGACACATATTAGCAGTAGCGAGTGGATGCATACCATCATCTGTATTTTTCCCATTGAGCATAGTAGATAGAGGCATGATAGCTGTAGATACTTTTCCAGCTTAGTTTTTATTATCACCGTATTTTTCTATTATCTTATGCCTCTAGTAGACTTAGTGGGCAGACCGTGGGTCTTGGAGACGGTACCCACTGAGAACTACTGTAGGATGTAGTTCTCACACCCTCTATCGGTGACAGGTTGCTGAGGCTTTTCCTTTCGTTCCTGCCCGAGCTGGCGCGACGGACCGAGGACAGGGAGTCACGAGATAGTTCCCTACCAGCATAGTTCCTTTAGAGTGAGGTAGATGTACCATCTCGGACTGTGGGATTCACTGTTTATTGTTATATTTTTAGTTTTAGTTATCTCTCTTTTTGGATTCATAGATGTTGTATAGGTGAATTTTTATTTGTATCTGACCTTGTATTATTCATGTATTTGGGAGATGGACTTTGTATTTATTTTCAGCTTTATAGTAGTTTGATTTTATATTACAGCTTTTATTTTCCGCTCTGATATCTGTGTAGCTATAGTTCTATCTTTTGCAGGTTAGACGCTTCGTCGGTGCGGGGCTTCCCGTGTCGACGGCGGATCTGTTGGCGAGCCCGGGTAGCAGTTTCAACCCCGGGGCGTGACATGTTCGGTCAACGAGCAAGTTATCGGGTTAGCATTTAGCGTGATGCCTCTTTTACCACATAGCAGTGATACGTTTAGGCTCTGAATGAGCTAAGTGACAAGTTGGTGTATACGGACGTATATTACAGACTTCCATGGGATTGTAATGAACCAGCAAAGATTGGTTTAAGTCTTCGCTATCAGTAGAATCTATGTTGGAAAGTAACCATCGGTTAAATTTAAGGATGATTTGATTGAGCTAGTAATGACATGACTTGGTCTCCGAATTAGGAAACATTATTGATCGAGTATTAGCAGAAGAGGCTCATATGATTCAAGAGACAACAGTTATCAGGGGAGTATCGGTATGGCTCCTTATGAGGCACTGTACGGGCGCCGATGTCGTTTCCCCCATCTGTTGGGATGACGTCGGTGAGCGCCGTGTTATCGGGCCAGAGTTACTCGAGGATACTGAGGCCAGAGTGCGCGTGGCGAGACAGCAGATGCTGACCGCGCAGAGCAGGCAGAAGAGCTATGTGGATCAGCGACGACGAGACTTGGAGTTCCAAGTTGGTGACCATGTCCTGTTGAAGGTGTCGCCAACTCGTGGAATCAAGCGATTTGGGATCCGCAACAAGCTTAGTCCCCGGTTTGTCGGTCCCTTTGAGATACTGGAGCGTGCTGGTCCTGTAGCTTATCGACTGGCTCTTCCTCCTAGCCTTACCCGTGTGCATAACGTCTTCCACGTTTCTATGCTCCGGAAGTACATCAGGGATCCTTCACATGTCATTAGCCCCACCGCTGTCCAGCTTCGTGAGGATCTGAGCTATGATGAGGCACCTCTGAAGATCCTTGCACGAGATGAGAAGAAGCTGAGGAACATATCGATTCCCTATGTCAAGGTACAATGGGAGAACCACGAGGAACGCGAAGCCACTTGGGAGCGCGAATCAGACTTGTTGGAGCGTTTTCCTCATTTTATTTGACTCCTAGTTGTACTAAGTTTCGGGAACGAAACTTCTTTTTAGGAAGGAGTGATGTAATAATCCGGAATATTTTATTTTTAATAAATAAATTAAAGGTGATTTCCAACCTAAGTTTGGGTTCAAAAGACCTATATTGACCTACTTGGTCAATCGCCGGTGTGCAAGTTGCACAATTTACGAGGCAAAAAGGCTATTTTCTAATCCGAACATGATCTTGAAAATCCGAGATGACTGTTGCGATCGTCTCGTCGAACTGAGTGAGATTCATATTCAGCACATTTTGATCTGACGGTCGGATCTTCCAGAAATCAGCGAAGAAGCGGGCGAATATCGCGACCAATGTAACAGTGGCTCTGTGCACAGTGTTAATTAGTGATTACTGTAGATGAACAGTAACCCCCAAGTTCGGGACTCCCTCGGATGCAACGTTGGTCGATTTGCTGTTCAGACTCCGAACATAGCAATCCAGGTAGTCGTTTTGATCGGTTTCGTCAATTTGAACGCAATAGCGCTGACGGAATTTTCGTTTGACGACTCTAGAGCCTCGAAAAGCGTGAAATATGGCAAAAAAATGCTGTATGTTGCGGAAAAGCCCACAAGTTTTTGCTCCAAAAAAACGTACCACTTACAGGACAGGGACTTAAGTCCAAATTCTGTGGGGGGGGGGGGGAAGGACTTGTTGGCATATTATTTCAATATGCTATTAATACATGCATGGGTGTCTCTTGGATCTCCTCACACCCGAGCGCCTCTTTGTCTCCCTCTCTCTGCAAGCGTTACCCCACTCCCCGTCTCCTCCAACCGACGCCAAGAGCCGCCGCCGTCCCCGTCGCCGGAGAAGAAGAAGAAGCAAGAAAAAATAGCCTCTTCTCGGGTTGAAGTTGTGGGAGGTATCTTGGGAGGTTTGGTTGGTCCAAACTTCAACAGAAGAACCTTCTGTGAAGCTCTAACCGAGCCAGGGTGAAGCCGACGCTAGCCGCCGCCGTGAGCCGCCGTGGAGGTCATCTTCTTCCTCGAGTTTTTCGGCGAGGTAAGCTTATGGAAAAGATTTATTTTTAAAAGGCTCAAGAGTGTGTTTATGTTGTTCCTGACATCGAGAGGATCTTACCTTTAAAGTTTGAGCCGCCGTCGTCGTCCCTGTCGCCGGCGGGAGCCTCCTGTCCCCGGAATTCTCGTTTTGGCCGATCTTGGGCGCCGTCTACATCCGGCCGTTGAACTCAAGATCAGAGATGTTTGGATTGTTCCTCTCGTTGACTGCAACCTACCTCCGAGGTTTGGTGTTGATCGGGTGTGAATCCGGGCCGCGCGAAGAAGCCCTAGAACCGGGCTTTTCTTCCCTTTGGCTGAGCCTCGCCATCCGGCGCCGCCGTTCACCCGCGCCGCCGGCCACCACCTCAGCATTCTCCGTGGAGCCTAGGGGAGCACCTTGGTCCAAGTTGCACCGGCTCAGGCTTCGCCGGCCGGAATCCACCATTAGAGGACCTCGTTCTTGGCCGAGCTTGAGTTGGGTCGCGTCGCTGGCGATCACCGTCGTTTCCACTTGCCGGCCAGTGACCCAGGTAAGGTATTTTGATCATTTTGAGGCTCTGCATGAGGTTGCATGAAGGTTCTAACGTAGGCTTTGCATCCTCTGTAGTTGCACCATCGTGGTAGTCCGAGCCTCGCCGCCGGCCACCGTCGACGCACGTGGACGCCGGCCAACCACCCAGGTAGGCTCTAAACCCCATAAGCACACCTTCCATCAACTTATTTTGGACAGAGAACCCTTGGGAAACAAGTTGCTCCAACTTGTTTCTTTAACGGTTTATTTGGGTTCTTTTCCGGCCGCCGCCGACTCCGGCCGCTGGCGGTGGGCCAGACCATGTCCAAACGCTCTATGTGAGGGTTTCTAGTGATGAGCTCACCGTTGTTGGCACTCTGCTCCAGGTTTGATCCAAGTTTGTCCAAACCGAGCTCTTGCCTTGAAGTGGTGTTGCTCCGGCCAACTTTCCGGCCACTCTCCGACAAGCCCCTGGGTGAGCCCTCGACTCAGTAACATGTCCAGATCATGATGCTCACCTTTATTTTCAGTTTGATCAAGTATTACCCATGTTGTAGCATAATGGCTAATTTGGACTTAGAAGTTTATGGGCCAACTTTGCCCTCGGGCCTCGTGCCAGCCCAAACTCGTGAGCACGAGTTTTGTCGCGTCAAAATCTACGCGCTGAAACTTACGGCGCTGTCTGAGACTTCCTGGATTGGGAGATTGAGTCGAATCAATGTATCAAGTTGATGGAATTATGCAAAATGTTAAGTATATTATGGACTAGAATGCAAATGTGACATCATGACTGTCTTTAGACAGGGTTTACGCATCCTCTAAGCTTTTCGTTAAAGGTTTGTAGGCTTTTGTTGAGCGGAAAACGGATATCGAATCGTAAATCGGCAAAATCGCCGGTTTAACAATTTCCGGCGCGCGTTTCGCGTGTTTCGGTGAAAAAGAACGATTAGTGGTTACTGTTAGTTGCCTCTGGTCATCCCCGACACCATCCTGGCTGGTCCAGTGACATTGGTTATTTGTCGGGAGATTTTCGAAGCCAAAATCGGCTTTCCGGGAGTTGTGCGAGTAATTATGGCAACATTTCGACACATGTATTTACGTTTTGGTCCCTGTCTGCCCAAACATAAAAAATGTGTTGTTTAGGGTCAGCAGGTGAAGTTTTGTAGTATTCGGACATTTGTAGACCGTTGGCGGGTCATATTTAGTGATTCAGTGGATTTTCGGGAATTTCGGTTTAAGCCTAGTTTTGGCTAAGTTCCCCGTGTTAGCATCATATTGTTATAGTGTTGTCGGGATGGGTTTGAGTGAGTCTGTTACTGATTCCAGTTATATGTTCAGGGCCCAGCAGTTCAGTACCAGCTTCCCAGTAGTCTAGCGGGATTCGGGATCGGCCTACATTCAGGTAGGTTATCTTCGGTCCAGGCTTTATCTTTTCGGCCCTCTGGTTGCTTTAGTCCAGTCGGACACTTGTTCTTGATTAGCCCTGATGATTTTGCCTATATGTCATATATTCCTACATGATAGACATTGATTTCCTTGGACATATCCTGTATACGTGCTCGTCAGTTCTTATATCTCAGTATAGTAGATATTCATGGTCTGATCATGCCTATTGTTGCTTCATATCTATCAGTTATTATATTGCATTATATCCAGAGATACTTGCTTCTATTTCCAGTTATGCATGATAGACCTGATTGATATACAGACAGATAGTTGCTTCCCTGTTGGGATCTCGGCTTGTTGCCGACTACCCAGTCGTTGGACCGCGAGCTTGAGCATAGCATTATGATCGCCACGCACCGCTGTACTTCACGTACGCCGTGGGATTGATCCCCCACCGGGCGTTCTTTACCGGTAAAGTGGTCTAGAGGAAAGACCCGTGAGCCCCCAGATAGCACCTGGAGGTGCGGGGTTATGTCAGCCAGATAGGTGCCAGATAGTGGCATGAGCCTGAGGTCCTCGTGACCAATAGTGGCATTGATTCGGTACTTGATGTTCTTGTGATTGATGCATAGCTTTTATACTTCCATGTTCTAGCATGCTTATTTCAGTACCTATTATTGCTCATTATACTTGATTATCAATAGACCTGTTATTTGATTAACCAATACCTCAATCCTTAGAGTTTTGACTCTATGTTAAACTCTATCTCATAACATTAGTTTACTCTTATACAAATGCCACATGTGAGATCTTAAGGTTAATGCCACTCATTAAAATCCTACACTAGGTTTTCTCCTAGATCATCATGCCATTGTTCCATAAAGACCCTTAACATTATGCTCCTAGCATTAAATCAACATACAAAATCCTCATTCTCTTTACCTATAATAAATCATTCACACATTCTCATCTCAAGATGGCTCTTAAGGTTTCATTACTATACATGAAACCTAATAATCTATTAACATGCTTCTAATAATTAAAAGTAAAGGAAAAGGAAAGAGGTCACCCATTTTCGGTAAATATCCCCTACATCTTGTTGTTCTTGGAAGAAGAATTGGGTTGCTCTCTTGTAGGTCCACAAGGAAGCCCTAAAATGAAATGAAACCTTAAAGGAATCATTCACATGATCTTTTAATCCCATAAAAACCATAAAAAGAGTAACTCTAGGCTTTACTCTTGCCTCTTCCATGGGTTCTTTAACCAAAGAGCAAGAAGAGAGTAAAAATCCCTCATTTGAGGTGTTTTTACAAAATAGATATTTGATCTCTTCTTTTCCAAGAAAATGTCTTAGAAATGGCGGAGAACCCAAGTGACTAAAAATAGAAACCCTAGATTTTTGGGCTTACCTCTTTTGATGCCTCTTGACCAAAAGAGAAGTGAAAGGAGGATATTGGAGCTTAATAGAGGTGCTCTACAAGGTCCTCTTCAAGTTTTCCGAGCTCCCAAGTGCTCAAACTCCCAGCTCAGAGCTCCCAGCCACCACCTCCAGCTGCTGTTGCTTCTTTTTCCTCTTCTCTGTCGAACAGGGAGAATGAGGGAGAGAAGGAAAGGGGTATTTGAAATGGGGAGGAGAGAGAGGGAGAGCTCTGCTATACGTCAGGGGGTAGGTGAGACTACAAATGAGGTGAAATGGCGGAAATACTCCCGTTAAATCCCTCTAATTCTACTCTGCCCGCGAGACTTTCGCCGTGATTCGCGCGCCTGAAATGTTTTACCTGGAGTCCGGAACTACGGAACACTGTTCCTCCGGGTGGCCCCTTCAGGGCCCGGTACTGTTCATTCGGGCGCCCCTAGGACTTTCTGGGCGCCTAAATCCCTTGTTTGTCCAAAATCCCAGCTCTCGGACTGGGGGTTCTGTAGTTGGGTCAGGGCGCCCGCAGGACACGTTCGGGCTCCCGATTCTGGTCCAGCAATCCAGAATCAAGGCTGATTGCTTCTTTCGTCGCCGTTTCAACTCACTTTCGATCCGAATGCTATTTGCTTCGAACCAAACCCGCTCCACCTTATTTTTATCATATTTTATAATATGTTTGAAGTGGTTTGACCGCACTTTACTACTTAGCAAAGTCGGTGCACTACAGTTACTATATTGTTCCCCTTAATAAAAAATGAATCTAATTAATCCCCCTCCTAGCTGAAAACTGTATCTGATTGATGTATGCTTGTGATGCCCCAACTTCCCATGGGGTCACCCATCCTAGAACTACTCTAGCTCTAGCACGCTCAACCCTCTTAACCTTTTAGGCCTTGCTACAGATTTAGTCATATTATATCATTTATGTGTAGGACTATTTCAAATTTCGGGGGTGTCTCATTCCTCCCCTTTTTAAGCCCTGACGTCCTCGTCATGCTTAGGCACACTCACAAGTACCAAGCGATATCACGCCCCGGGGGTTTCATTAAGCGGAAGACAACCAACAAAAAGTATGAATTTGCGTATACATTTTTTTTTTGAAAGTCCTTCCTCCCCGGTGCGTGCCCAGACCCGCCGCATACACAGATTCACCCCGCAAATGGGCAGAGTCTCCTCTGTATATGCACGGCGTCGCGGCTACTACAATCATTTAATCACAACAGTTTACTAACATGAACGTTCAAGACTAAAGAATTCTCGAGGCCGATTGATTTGAAAGGATAAATCCACAAGTTTTGAAAGCGGTGCCCACACGGCACCCAGGTTTCTAAAACAGTTTTCGAAATTCATAAATCCACAGGGTTTTTTTAAAACGGTGCCCACACGACACCCAGATTTTTAAATCAGTTTTCGCAATCCATAAATTCACAGGGTTTTAAAACGGTGCCCACACGATACCCAGATTTTTAAAAACAGTTTTCGCAATGCCTTTTCCTTTTCTTTTCCTTTGTAGTTTGAAAACGGCCAAACAGGAGAAGAATAAACCAACCATCCACATAACTAGAAGAAAGACATCTCAACATCCACACCGACCCCACAAGGGTATCGAAATCCACACAATAGCTACTAACAGGTAATGAAAATGTGCATGAAGGAAGTAAATACAATTTATGGCCTCGAAGGACCAAAAAGATGCTCCTGCCACGGCCTCACCGTCGCCCGAGCTCTCACCCCTGAAGGACCCTGTCACGGAGTGGGAAGTCAGTGACACAAGATATAAAGATGGAATGCAGGAAAAACTGTAACTAAAGCAGACCGTGAGAACCATCTAGAGCAACCGGCCTCCCCAACAGGCAAAACACGACCCCTGCATAACCTAATCCGGACACCTGTCCCGGCAACCCCACCGAGTACCTACACCACCGAGCAACCACATCGGTACACCACCGAGCAACTGCATCGGTAAACCACGCTAGGCGCCTCTAGCCCCCCCTCGCCCAGGGAGGGCCCCACTACGTCACCTCGTGGGGTACACGGGTCATAGACCACATTTTCAGAAAAGTGCACCCTTGCGGTGGCCAAATCGCGGGTGCGCGTGCTGCAGCCTCGAGCATTGTAACCAAGTACACAAGACAAAACCGATAGTAACGAACCATAGAGATCACCAAACATTAGTACAGTTAGACGAGTAATTGACAATGTTTACAGTTTTCGAAACCCGACACTAAACCTCAGAATGAAAACCCACCTTTTTCGCATAACGGTCAACGCTCGGTTCCTCCGCGTCTTGGCGCACTCCCCGAACCTACACAGTCCCCGAGGAGAAGTCAGTACCCACGAAAACCACAAAAGAAGGAAAAGAAACCGTTCGGGTCAGTTGCGGAATGCGGCCCTCGGACCCGGCGGCGGCGGCGGCGGCGTCCCGGGTCGGGAACAATGGTGCGGGTGACCCTGCGCCGGCGCGCTGCCTGCAGGCGTGCGCAGCCCCGCGCGGCGCCAGGCCCGCACGGGCGCGCTGCCCGCAGGCGCGGGCGGCCTCGCGCGGCACCCTGTCCCGCGCGGGCGCCCCGCCTGCGGGCTGCCCCGCGCGGCGCCAGGCCCGCGCGGGCACGCTGCCCGCAGGCGCGGGCGGCCCCGCGCGGCACCAGGCCCGCGCGGCGCCCTGTCCCGCGCGAGCGCCCGCCTGCGGCTGCCCTGCGCGGCGCCAGGCCTCGCGCGGGGGCCCCACCTGCGGGCTGCCCCGCGCGGCTCCAGGCCCGCGCGGGCGCGCTGCCCGCAGGCGCGGGCGACCCCGCACGGCGCCAGGCCCGCGCGGGTGCCCTGCCTGCAGGTGGCTCCCCCGCGCGCATCCGGCGCCCCGCAGCGGCGGCGAGTGCGGCGGCCGGACAAGAACCCCCCCCCCCCCTTTTCTTTTTCCACGAGAGAAACAACGAAGAACTGAAATTGAAATAAAAACCAACCCACGCACCTTGGTTTCGCCGGTAAGGGAGGAAGAAGGAGGATCGTCCCGTTCTCGTCGCCTCGGTTCTTCACGCCAAACGTCGGATGGTGGGAAGAAGGTAAGGGAAATGGGATTTCTCCCGCACTTCTCAAAAAGCCCTAACGCACGAAAAGGATTGGAAAAAAAAAAACCCTAAAATCCCAAAAGTCATAATTAAAGAACCGGTGGTCCAATTTACCTCAAAAAGCGTGCCGATCGCCCGCACGCTTTTCGATGCACCCGAAACCGCTAACCACCTTCAACAATTAATTCTGGGAGATCCCGGGGTCGGAATTTGAATCCGATCGCGCCACCGTTCCCCTTTTCGCGAGCTCTAGCTCCTAAAAATACCCGCAAGCCCCGACGGTCTGCCCAGAAGGAATCGTACTGTTAACCCCCCCGCCGGACCACTAAAAGTGAAGTAATAAAAAAAAGAAATTTCACCAAAATAAAAAGGCAGTTATTACAAGCGATGTGAGACTCGTCTCGCTAGTATTTACCGACCTTATGAGAAGCTGCACTCCACCCACAATGATCATTAGTCGGGGAGTCGCGCTCTACTCGCTATATAACCCTGGCTTAGCCGAGACTTATCTCACATTTTCGGCTGGTGATTGTCTCTGATACTAAATGTAACGCCCCAACTTCCTAGGAGGTTACTCATCCTAGAACTACTCTAGCTTTAGTATGTTTAACTCTCTTAACCTCTCGAACTTTGTTACCACTCAAAATGCTATAGTTAGGTTAAGAAATTTAGTCCCATTACATCATTTATATGTAAAACTATTTCAAATTCTAGGGGTGTCACATGTTAGGGATTTGGTTTAAGAAAACCCTAATCCTAATCCTCTTATGTAAGACATTTGTAAAAATTACACTTACGTCCCCAAATCAAAATTTTGAATTCAAGATCCTAATTTTTAAAAATTCAATTTCAAATTTCTCGAAAAGCGTGCCAAATGCCGAATCTCCCCAAGATAACTAATTTTTACGAATCTCAGTGCGCAAATGCCGCGACTTTTCTGAATTTACCGAAAATTAGTTTTTTAGTCCGATTATCTCGCAAAATGAGCATTTTCGAGAGATCCGGACATCGGATTTGAGATCCGATTGCATCACCGTTTTTAGTTCGACGACGCTATCAGAATGACTATCATCATTTCCGAAAATCTCGTCAGATTAATTAATTAGTCTATTTATGAAAAAAATTTCAATTCTGCGATTTTTCCGCCAAACTTCTTTTTGCACGTTTTTTGATGCTTTCGGCTTGCCAAACATAAAAACAGATGTTACCACGTCGTTCAGCTTGACGAAACCAATCAGATAAGGATTTTACTTCGTCGAGTGTGGGTCTAGTTAGGTCAAGTTAGGCTATTCTTTACGAAGATCCTTGAATTTCGAACTTATGAATTTTCGAAATTCCAAAAATCAAATCTCTATTCAAATTTTGAAATTTGAAATTTACAGTTATCACATGGGTTAAATAAAAAATTAGGATATGTGTCACGCCCCGGGGGTTTAAAATAAGCGAAAAATGTGTACTTTTTTTTTTTTTTTCATAAGTACCCCCACCGGGCACGTACGCAGATCCGCCACATATACAAATTCACCCCGCAAACGGACGGAGTCTCCTTTGTATATGCACGGCGTCGCAAGTATAAATCATACTTTAACCACACTAGCCAAAAAGTTACGTTGAGGGAAAAGATATCATCAAACGCCATAACCAAGCCGGCCACCCACATTTTGAAAGGATAAATCCACAAGTTGTAAAACGGTGCCCACACGACACCCAAATTTTATCAAATTTTTTCGCAATCTTTTACTTGATTCGAAAATAGTGGCCGAAACAACAACTAGTAAGGGAAACATTCATCCACGATAAAAAACAGTTCGAATCCAACATCCACACAATAAAGTATCACACGCACATAAGCTAACTAACCAAAAGTAAACAAACGTAAGTAAAAGAGAAGTCACCAGCCCCTAATCGGGCTAAGATCCTCGAGTCGCGGCCTCGCTGTCGTCCCGGACCCCACCCTTGACCGAACTTGTCACAGTGTGGGGAGTCAGTAACCAAAGAGTAAGAGGTAGATGTAAAACATAAAAAATGCTAAAAGTACTGAAAGAGAAAGCAAACCGATAAACCAGAGCATCCAAAACTCCCCCTCATGAATTCACAATATCCCTGTAAGTTAAAACGGAACACCTGCCAGAAGGTCTAAAGACCTCCAGCGTACAGAGTCACATTGCTCTCACCTTGGAGCTTTTAATCCCTCTACGGTACTTGTGCGGCACCTAAAGTACCCGTAAGGGGCCCCCACCACGTCACCTTGTGGAGTACACGGGTCAACGTACCACCTCTCCGGAAAAGTACACCGATGCGGTGGCCAAATCGCTGGTGTGCGTGTCAACAGCCATGAGCATAAAAACCGAAGACGGTGTGCGATATAGAACACCGCGACACCCGTCGTAACAGATAGTAATAAAGGGATACTCATGCGAAAAGGGGTTAGTTGTAAACCATTAGCACATCTACTTTACTCTTACATAACACATATTGAGGCCTCTCTTTAAAAAGGACGCACGATAAGGGTACCCACCTTGAATCATGTTGAACAGAACACTTGAAGCCGTCCTGCGCCCTTGCACGATTCCCAGACCTAGAAAGAAAAAACCCCAACAAAACATAACATCGATAAGCTAAACCGAGACCCGCGAAAAACCGTAGCCCCGAACTCTGTCCAGAACAAGACAGAGAACGCCAAGACCTACCCAGACGCGGCGCAAGAACAGCGCGGCGCAGAGATAACGCGGCGGGGCTGTAATGTACCGAATTTTTGGCACATAAATAAATGTAAATAAAAATGGTATGAAATACTATTTTTATGAAAGTTAGAGAAGTGAGGATGATGTGGAAGCGAATTGGGCCGAAATCAGATTAAAAATGAGGGATTTAGAATTTTAATTGAAAAGGGGGGCCCAGATTTTTAGCGAAAAATTCACAGTGTCAGAAAATTCCGAAAAAATTACGGGAGCCCAGTAAATATGTTTTAAGATCATAGAAAAAGTTTCGCGTTGATCGGAGGCCGGATAGTGAGAACGGGCTCCGCCAACAGTGTCAGAAAATTCTGAGAAAATTTGGGGAGCTTCGTTATTATGTTTTAAGGTTACAGTAAAAATTTCGAGTTGATCGGATACCCGGATTGCGAGAACGGAATCTGCCAATGAATCTAGATACAGGGAGGTTTCGGGCCGGTGCGGAGACCCCGAAGGCAAAAAGTGACTTGTAGTTGTCTCAAATTGAATTAATTGGATTAATAGAGTGGGTATTAGAATGCATTTAATTAGTGGAATCAGATTTTTTATTTCTTGTGCATTTACTGCTTGCCAACTACCCCTCACCCACCTCCTTAATTAAGAAGCCCTCCACGTCATCGTCTTCTTCTCAATTTGAAAACAGGGGAAATGGGGGTGAAGCAGAGGATGGAAAGAATGAGAGAAAAGAAGGAAGATGGAGAAGATGGAGTAGTGAAATGGCTTGGTAATTGAAGATTTGGATAATGGAGTTGGTCTGGACCTACTACTGGAGGTCGTGTGGAACCGGGCGGCGCGTGCGCGCGTCGAGCTCAACCTAGGTATGTTGCAGTTTTACCTTGTAGAGCTTGGGTGTTGCTCGCTTTTTAGTTTGGGTTTTATTTTTTTGATGTGGACTAGTTGTCCACAACCCTGCAGGCGGCTGCGGGGGGGCTCGCCGCGCGGGCGCGCAAGGGCGCGCGCGCGGCTGGCCCTGTCGCTGCGCAGGCACACAGAGGTGCCGCGCGCGCGCGTGCTGCGCGGGCGCACCCAGGCGCCGCGCGCAGCAGCGCCAGGGCGCTGCGCGGGCGCCAGGGGCACCGCGCGCAGCAGCTCCTGGGCACTGCGCGGGCGCCCGGGGCGCCACGCGCAGCGGCGCCAGGGCTGCGGCGGCCTGCGCTGCGCGGGCGCCAGGAGGCGCCGCGCGCAGCAGGCCGCAGGCACTGCGCGGGCGCCATGGGCGCCGCGCGCAGTTCCTGCGGCCACCCTGCAGCGAGGCAAGTGCCGCGCGGCAGGTCTGGGTGCCGCGCTGCTGGCTGCGAGCGCGCTGGTGCCGCGCGGGCAGCGGCAGCGGCGGCGCGCATCGACGAGTTCGCCGGATGCCTTTCGCGCTGCCTTTTTGATGGCCGGAGCTAGTTTTGTTGGCGATCGCGCGGGTGGGCCAAGTTCTCACTGTTTTGGTTGTTCTTCTTCTTGCTTGTTGTGGTGCAGATTTTTCTTTTGATGGGGCTTGGCCGGATTGGAGTGTTTCCACCACGCGGAGCCCGGGGAGCAAGATGGCTCGGAGGTCTGCTGCTTGTTGGCTGTTTTGAACAAGCTCATGTTGTGGATTTCTTTTATGAGTGTTTTAAGGATTGTGGAATTTTTGGAATGTGAGGCTGTGAGTGTGTGCCGTGGTTTTTGGGAGTTCTTATCAGACGAAAATGTGTGGGAAATGTGTGTGAGCTATGCTTATAGGCAGATGTTTGTTGGTTATGTTTGAAGGTGCTAGACTTAATTAATCTGATGTTTATGTGGGCAAGTATTTTAGAGATGCTGTGGGTATGTAGTGTGTATTGTGGGTGCTTGTTGGGGTAAGTGGATTTATGTGAATGTGTGGTGTGTGTTGTGGTAGCCTGTATGGTGTAGGTGGAAGTTTGGGATTTATGAGTGTGATACTAATGTTGAGGGTGCTGGACTTGGGTTTAAAGTAATTTGTGTTAAGTGTGCATTCATTTATTAGTGTGCTGATATTATGGTGAACTTGATGATATGTGCAATTGGAATCTTTAAGTGTGTTGTTGGATTGAGGTGGTTTTTGTAAGTGAATTAGAGGATGATTTAATTGTGTGCTGCTTGTGAGCAGGGTGTGTATTTTTGGGAGATTGGGTGTGTTGTGGGCTTAAAAATTTGTGTATGCTATGTTTTTTTTGGTAATGAAAGGGAGGAAGTGATTTTGTGCTTTGAAGTGGGCTGTGAGCCTATGTGCATGGTTTTGGTTGCTGGGTTGGCTGTGGAGCCTGATGATGGTGTACTTTAGCCTTGGTTGCTTTGAGTTGGCCGTGGGGCAAGTCGGAGTGTGCACGGATTTTGTGTGAACTTGTGGTATTTTTCCGAGCTTCCGGGGATTCTTTCGAGATCGCGGAAGTGTGCGCACGCAAAGCACGATTTTCGAGGTTTCGTTAGTTCGAGGTTCCGGGACTTCACCGACTTCAGCAATTGCCTGCGGAAAGCGATCCAGGTGGGTTGGAATTTCTCCGAAATGTATGGAATGCCCTCTAAAGCTTCTGTAAGCATGTTGATCATGTTTAGTTTAAATGTTTTATGCTTAATAAATCTGATAGTTGCCTAGAAAACTATAGAAATATTTTCCTGAGCCCCTGTTATTTTTATCATGATCTAGAGACCATTCGACGCTAGACGGCATATTTTCTTGAGATTCGGGACCTATCTGGACCTTCATAATAATTTTGTATCTGGTTTTAAGTGAAACTCAGATTTTAAGAGGCTTTTAAATATTTATAGTATTATGAATGGTCCAGGTAGTTTGAGGTGCATGTATACTCGTGCCGAGGGCCGAGTAGATTTTTAGAGCATTGTGAGATGACTTTCTAGTGTCAGGAGAGAGTTTTAGCATTTATTTTATGAGCGTGCAGATAATTTTGTCGCGCACCGTTTTGCGCGCCATAGCTAATATTATGCATTGTTTTGCATGCAGGGTTGGAAAATGTGCACCGTTTTGCGTGCAACCCCACAGTCAGAAGTGCACCATTTTGCGTGCAAGCTCGAGGAAACAAGAAGAATCGCACGGAGACCAATTGCAAGTGTCTACAAGAAGTTGGGGACACTACAAGGTGGGGAATTCTGCCGAAATTGGGTGACCTCTCCCCTTGCTCCTTTGCTTTTCGATTCGAAGCATGATAGTAGCCTGTTAGAGGCGTTAGGTTGATCATGATTATGATTGCTTGTGTAGATGGATTCAGATGGAATAAGGGCAACTGTTGGTTGCCAGAGATAGAGGAATAGATGTGTGTGTGCAAATTGACACAGAGATAAGGTGCAACTGTTGGTTGCCAAAGATACTTGATGAATATGCATGCGTAGAAGTAATTACTATTTGATGAATGAAATGAAATAATTGCATGTATGAGAAAGATTTGTTGATTATGAGTGTGATCATGTTAGGGTATAACCCTAGGAATCATGTGGCATTAAGGAAAAGGACATGTTGGTAGTAAGACTAGGAGAAAACCTAGATTCAGGGTTTGACGAGTGACATCAAACTTAGGAGTTATCCTAGGATTTAACGAGTGGCATTGTCTTAGGAGATAACCTAAGGACATTGATAGAATGTGGCATTGTCTTAGGTGATAACCTAAGGACACTGGATAGGGTGATCAACATAGAGTCAGGGAACTCTAGGAGATATGTGACGCGGAACTTAGGTAAAAGGAACCTAAGGAGAGCTAGTGATCAACATAGAGTCAGAGAACTCTAGGATGTATATGACATGAAACTTAGGTAAAAGGGAACCTAAGTTGAGCTAGAGGGGTTTAAACTCACAGACAGAAAAATAGAGTTAAGTTAACTCTAGGATTCAATGAGGAATCAGGAAAGTGGGATAAGATCCCAAGGTTAAAGAGTTAATCAAATATAACCCTAGAAAGTCATAGGGTGTCTGGGCAAATGGATAATAACTTTAACTTCAATTTGAGTTAAAGAAATAAAAGAGAAATGTTTAAGAGTCCAGGAGACTCTCTAGTTATCCTTATGGCAAGACCTAGGATAAGAGGAATAATTGTTGCAAAAAGGCAAAGATTAAAGAGCAAACTAAAAGTGGCTAAAAGTATAAAGAAAATGTAAATGGCGCCTTCGAATTTGAGACTCGTCAAGTGGAGCAGGACTCCCTGGGCAGTGACCCGTCGGACGAGGTACTTTCGAAGGGCTAAAAGTGAAAGCAAGGAGCTAAATGCTCAAGAGAAAGAGAAAGTGATTTGCCAGTGGCAAAAAGGAGCTATAAGCTCGAATAAGAAAGGAAAGCAAGTGTTCAAAGGCAAAGAGGCTAAGAACTAAAGTAAAAAGAAAAGAAAGAAAATATAAAGATAAAACGGGCGGACCTACGGTGAAGCCAGCCCATGTTGGAGGTACGGGCAGTATCCCTCTCCCGGGTAGAGACCCGTTCGGGACGCTTCTTCCGTAGGACGGGGTAACACTTGCGGGTGTTATCGGCAACCTTAGAAATCTTATCTTATGGTAGCAAGACTACCGGGCTCGGGCCCGTTGGATAAGAATTTCCGAGGGTTAACTTGAACTAAAGCATCAGAATCTAAAGAATAAAGGAAAATAGAGTGGCCAAGGTGGCCGGGTTAGTTGGACCCAGTATACAGCGGCATAGTGGCCGAGTTGGTGCTTAGCAGCCTAGTGTGGCTAGACAGAGTAGTGCTAGGTAGATGGTTATACACAGATAGTGTAGTGATATGTTATATTGCATAGCTGCACTTGATATTGAGGATTTTAGTTTCCTAGCACTATTATTATTGCTTCCATTGGACCAAGTGGTGTAGGACACTTTCTCTCGGTGGTTGAACCCACTGGGAACTCGCTCGTAGTTCTCACACCCCTTGGGTGACTCCCCCCACAGGTTCGGGAATGGATGCAGCGGTCGAGACGGTTCAGATGCAGACGGCGAGGCATACGACAGGGGCAAGAGCCCAGCAGCATAGAGACCTAGAGGGTCTAGCAGAGGTATCCATTTTTATATTTCTTGAGTGAACCTTGTATGGTGAGGAATTTATGTAAAGGAATTGTAATAATTTTATTTGCAAGTTCAGAATGTAAAGTGTAATAAGTTCTAGTTTATGGTTCACTCTGGTATGCTTTCATTTCCGCTTAAACTGTTTGTTTATTAATGAAAGTTTAAATTTGTAGTGATTTTTAGTACTCTGATATTGAGCTTCCGCATACACTTGTTGTGTTATTATGGATGTTACCGTTCCTTTCGGGTAGCAAAAGGTCGTACCCGATTGGCGGGTCTGTTGGCGTGCCCGAACCGTACAAATTGGCGGACTCGGGGCGTGACAGATTAGAGTGGTATCAGAGCCTAGGAATAGTCCTAGGTGGTTAGCAACCTTAGGGAGACCCTAGGGATTAGCACGAGAGAGTGTGTGGATTATTGGGCGAAAGTATTTGATTGGTTATTGTTGTTCCCAAAAGGATATTGGGACTGATCGAGGGCGACGAGCTTTCATTCTTCGGATATTACGTTGGCGGCCGACAACGTAATGTTGGAGATGAAAAGGAGTACCCTCTTATACTTTCGCATGATTGGGTCGACGAGCTTTTCTGTTGGTATATAGATTGCGCGTTGCTCAAATGGCTAAAATTTGGGCAAATCGTTTCGTTGTGGTGTGCATATTAGCGATGACACCACATAGGGAGACGCACCTGTTTGACTCGAGTCACGAGAAGGCTCTGGGTCAAACAAGGTACACGAGCTGCGATAGCAGGTGACCGCACTTGTTGGTGTGGTCCAGCAGCAGGTCATGTTTCTTGCCGTCAGCGGAGATTTCCGCCGGCAGGAAAGCTGATTCCAACGCCTAAGTGTGGCGTCGATGTGACAGTCGGAGCAGATAGATAGGCTCCAGTGGCTGATAGCGCAGCAAGCTGAGGCTACACAAACAACGTATGAGTATACGGCGTCGCCGCCTGTAGGGGCGACAGTAAAGGGAATGGCAGTGGCCGCCGAACTTTTGTCGGCACAGCCAACACCTTCAGCATAAGGTGTTTTACGCTTGTGTCAGCTAGGTTGCTGGCAAAGTATGGTTAGTAAGGTCCAGTGAGAGACCGACTCACAAAGAAAATGGTGATCGCTATGTTGCGAGAACCAAGTAAGCATGTCCTAAGGGTTAGGGCAAGAAAGATTTATGGGCCTAGTGGCGAAAGTTCGCCCTGATGACGGTAGTGACCGTGTGGCATATCATTGTGGCTAAATTGCCGCATGTTGGGGCTGGTAAGACCGGGACAGGTTTCGAGATTCGAAAACCTCGCAAGTGAGCGGGAGTTTTGTGGCGCCGGTCTGATGGATCGGTGTAACGGCAAGGATTGCCACCGTAGGATTTGCGTGTTGATCACCAGAGTTGGTGGACAGTTATTAGGGTGCCTCGACCCAGTTGGGAGAGGTGTACAGAGCCGTTGGGGTGTTTAAGCAAGTTGCTTAACACTGGATTATTGCGAGTTAGCGTGGGGGCGTAGGACGCCCAACTGTTTGGTGCTCATGGAGCACAGGTACCGTTTAGCCAGAGAGAGCTGATTAGGTGGCGTGTTAGCCTTTGCCCAGTGTGGCCAGAGTTGATAGAGAGTTTGGGTCGTGGATTGACGACTAGTTAGTTGGTTTTGCTCAGTGGAGCGTAGTGGTCGCGTGGCGACGATTTGCGGGTTCGCTTAGGACGATCCGTGCCTGGACCATGTTTGTGGACTGTGGGCCTGTAGCCCAGTGGGCAGGCGCAGTCGGCTGTGGGAGACAGCGGCCCGAGACCTGAGGGCGGGGCATGATAGAGATTTGGTCGGGACGGTAGTCCGAGCGATGACCCGGGAACGTGGAATGCCACGTGTGAGCATTGAGGCTAGTAGTACACTGAGGTTAGTACACTGAGAGTGAGATATGACCAGGCTGTAGAGCTAGTGGTGATTGAGGTATTGTAGCTCCTAGTGGGAGTGTAGGTGTAGTAATCCTAAGTGAGGATCTACCCGAATGATGATTGGGTCTGTGTGCTAGTGAGAGCCATTATACAGAGTTGGACTGGTTGGGCTATAGGCCCCTATTGGACTGTGGTCTGTGGACCTATTAGTAGTTCGAGATATCGGGTCAGCTGATAACCCGTGGACTTAGAGCGCTAGCAGCGTGTGAGATAGTTGAGGACTTGTGGATTGGCCTTTGCCCTCCACAGTAGGCAGCGGAGTGACCGGAAAATGCGATAAATGTAATTAGTTGCAGATGCAACCTCCTTGTGAAAGATAAAAAGGTCGCTGAATTAAAGTGAAGATTTCGCAAGAAGAGGTTTCGCCATTAGTGGCAATAGAGAGGGAGCAAGTGCTCAATTGTGTCTCTCACCTACTTGGTGAAAGTGGCCAGACACCAGGCTGAGTCTGTCCCTAAAAGGAGATAGGGATCCAGAATGGGTCGTTCGTGTAATTTGGGTCGAACAGGCAGTGTGGTGCCGGTTACGAGGTTCAGTGAGCCCAGCAGTGAGGGCAAGATTTTCCTCCCTTTCGACCAAGTAAGGGTCGACATGTGATTCAAGTTTCGAGGACGAAACTTATTTTAAGGGGGGTAGAATGTAATGTACCGAATTTTTGGCACATAAATAAATGTAAATAAAATGGTATGAAATACTATTTTTATGAAAGTTAGAGAAGTGAGGATGATGTGGAAGCGAATTGGGCCGAAATCAGATTAAAAATGAGGGATTTAGAATTTTAATTGAAAAGGGGGCCCAGATTTTTAGCGAAAAATTCACAGTGTCGGAAAATTCCGAAAAAATTACGGGAGCCCCGTAAATATGTTTTAAGATCATAGAAAAAGTTTCGCGTTGATCGGAGGCCGGATAGTGAGAACGGGCTCCGCCAACAGTGTCAGAAAATTCTGAGAAAATTTGGGGAGCTTCGTTATTATGTTTTAAGGTTACAGTAAAAATTTCGAGTTGATCGGATACCCGGATTGCGAGAACGGAATCTGCCAATGAATCTAGATACAGGGAGGTTTCGGGCCGGTGCGGAGACCCCGAAGGCAAAAAGTGACTTGTAGTTGTCTCAAATTGAATTAATTGGATTAATAGAGTGGGTATTAGAATGCATTTAATTAGTGGAATCAGATTTTTTTATTTCTTGTGCATTTACTGCTTGCCAACTACCCTCACCCACCTCCCTTAATTAAGAAGCCCTCCACGTCATCGTCTTCTTCTCAATTTGAAAACAGGGAAATGGGGGTGAAGCAGAGGATGGAAAGAATGAGAGAAAAGAAGGAAGATGGAGAAGATGGAGTAGTGAAATGGCTTGGTAATTGAAGATTTGGATAATGGAGTTGGTCTGGACCTACTACTGGAGGTCGTGTGGAACCGGGCGGCGCGTGCGCGCGTCGAGCTCAACCTAGGTATGTTGCAGTTTTACCTTGTAGAGCTTGGGTGTTGCTCTCTTTTAGTTTGGGTTTTATTTTTTTAATGTGGACTAGTTGTCCACAACCCTGCAGGCGGCTGCGGGGGGGCTCGCCGCGCGGGCGCGCAAGGGCGCGCGCGCGGCTGGCCCTGTCGCTGCGCAGGCACACAGAGGTGCCCGCGCGCGCGCGCTGCGCGGGCGCACCCAGGCGCCCGCGCGCAGCAGCGCCAGGGCGCTGCGCGGGCGCCAGGGGCGCCGCGCGCAGCGGCTCCTGGGCGCTGCGCGGGCGCCCGGGCGCCACGCGCAGCGGCGCCAGGGCTGCGGCGGCCTGCGCTGCGCGGGCGCCAGGAGGCGCCGCGCGCAGCAGGCCGCAGGCACTGCGCGGGCGCCATGGGCGCCGCGCGCAGTTCCTGCGGCCACCCTGCAGCGAGGCAAGTGCCGCGCGGCAGGTCTGGGTGCCGCGCTGCTGGCTGCGAGCGCGCTGGTGCCGCGCGGGCAGCGGCAGCGGCGGCGCGCATCGACGAGTTCGCCGGATGCCTTTCGCGCTGCCTTTTTGATGGCCGGAGCTAGTTTTGTTGGCGATCGCGCGGGTGGGCCAAGTTCTCACTGTTTTGGTTGTTCTTCTTCTTGCTTGTTGTGGTGCAGATTTTTCTTTTGATGGGGCTTGGCCGGATTGGAGTGTTTCCACCACGCGGAGCCCGGGGAGCAAGATGGCTCGGAGGTGTGCTGCTTGTTGGCTGTTTTGAACAAGCTCATGTTGTGGATTTCTTTTATGAGTGTTTTAAGGATTGTGGAATTTTTGGAATGTGAGGCTGTGAGTGTGTGCCGTGGTTTTTGGGAGTTCTTATCAGACGAAAATGTGTGGGAAATGTGTGTGAGCTATGCTTATAGGCAGATGTTTGTTGGTTATGTTTGAAGGTGCTAGACTTAATTAATCTGATGTTTATGTGGGCAAGTATTTTAGAGATGCTGTGGGTATGTAGTGTGTATTGTGGGTGCTTGTTGGGGTAAGTGGATTTATGTGAATGTGTGGTGTGTGTTGTGGTAGCCTGTATGGTGTAGGTGGAAGTTTGGGATTTATGAGTGTGATACTAATGTTGAGGGTGCTGGACTTGGGTTTAAAGTAATTTGTGTTAAGTGTGCATTCATTTATTAGTGTGCTGATATTATGGTGAACTTGATGATATGTGCAATTGGAATCTTTAGTGTGTTGTTGGATTGAGGTGGTTTTTGTAAGTGAATTAGAGGATGATTTAATTGTGTGCTGCTTGTGAGCAGGGTGTGTATTTTTGGGAGATTGGGTGTGTTGTGGGCTTAAAAATTTGTGTATGCTATGTTTTCTTTGGTAATGAAAGGGAGGAAGTGATTTTGTGCTTTGAAGTGGGCTGTGAGCCTATGTGCATGGTTTTGGTTGCTGGGTTGGCTGTGGAGCCTGATGATGGTGTACTTTAGCCTTGGTTGCTTTGAGTTGGCCGTGGGGCAAGTCGGAGTGTGCACGGATTTTTGTGTGAACTTGTGGTATTTTTCCGAGCTTCCGGGGATTCTTTCGAGATCGCGGAAGTGTGCGCACGCAAAGCACGATTTTCGAGGTTTCGTTAGTTCGAGGTTCCGGGACTTCACCGACTTCAGCAATTGCCTGCGGAAAGCGATCCAGGTGGGTTGGAATTTCTCCGAAATGTATGGAATGCCCTCTAAAGCTTCTGTAAGCATGTTGATCATGTTTAGTTTAAATGTTTTATGCTTAATAAATCTGATAGTTGCCTAGAAAACTATAGAAATATTTTCCCTGAGCCCCTGTTATTTTTATCATGATCTAGAGACCATTCGACGCTAGACGGCATATTTTCTTGAGATTCGGGACCTATCTGGACCTTCATAATAATTTTGTATCTGGTTTTAAGTGAAACTCAGATTTTAAGAGGCTTTTAAATATTTATAGTATATGAATGGTCCAGGTAGTTTGAGGTGCATGTATACTCGTGCCGAGGGCCGAGTAGATTTTTAGAGCATTGTGAGATGACTTTCTAGTGTCAGGAGAGAGTTTTAGCATTTTTTTATGAGCGTGCAGATAATTTTGTTCGCGCACCGTTTTGCGCGCCATAGCTAATATTATGCATTGTTTTGCATGCAGGGTTGGAAAATGTGCACCGTTTTGCGTGCAACCCCACAGTCAGAAGTGCACCATTTTGCGTGCAAGCTCGAGGAAACAGAAGAATCGCACGGAGACCAATTGCAAGTGTCTACAAGAAGTTGGGGACACTACAAGGTGGGGAATTCTGCCGAAATTGGGTGACCTCTCCCCTTGCTCCTTTGCTTTTTCGATTCGAAGCATGATAGTAGCCTGTTAGAGGCGTTAGGTTGATCATGATTATGATTGCTTGTGTAGATGGATCAGATGGAATAAGGGCAACTGTTGGTTGCCAGAGATAGAGGAATAGATGTGTGTGTGCAAATTGACACAGAGATAAGGTGCAACTGTTGGTTGCCAAAGATACTTGATGAATATGCATGCGTAGAAGTAATTACTATTTGATGAATGAAATGAAATAATTGCATGTATGAGAAAGATTTGTTGATTATGAGTGTGATCATGTTAGGGTATAACCCTAGGAATCATGTGGGCATTAAGGAAAAGGACATGTTGGTAGTAAGACTAGGAAAACCTAGATTCAGGGTTTGACGAGTGACATCAAACTAGGAGTTATCCTAGGATTTAACGAGTGGCATTGTCTTAGGAGATAACCTAAGGACATTGATAGAATGTGGCATTGTCTTAAGGTGATAACCTAAGGACACTGGATAGGGTGATCAACATAGAGTCAGGGAACTCTAGGAGATATGTGACGCGGAACTTAGGTAAAAGGAACCTAAGGAGAGCTAGTGATCAACATAGAGTCAGAGAACTCTAGGATGTATATGACATGAAACTTAGGTAAAAGGGAACCTAAGTTGAGCTAGAGGGGTTTAAAACTCACAGACAGAAAAATAGAGTTAAGTTAACTCTAGGATTTAATGAGGAACCAGGAAAGTGGGACAAGTTCCCAAGGTTAAAAGAGTTATCAAATATAACCCTAGAAAGTCATAGGGTGTCTGGGCAAATGGATAATAACTTTAACTTCAATTTGAGTTAAAGAATAAAAGAGAAATGTCTAAGAGTCCAGGAGACTCTCTAGTTATCCTTATGGCAAGACCTAGGATAAGAGGAATAATTGTTGAAAAAAGGCAAAGATTCAAGAGCAAACTAAAAGTGCTAAAAGTATAAAATGAAAATGTAAATGTGCGCCTTCGAATTTGGACTCTGCAATGAGCAGGACTCCTGGCGTGACCCTCGGACGAGGTAGCTTTCAAGAGGTAAGGGAAACAAGGACAAATGGCAAGAGAAGAAGTGATTTGCCAGTGGCGAAAAGGGAGCTAGACGCTCGAATTAGGAAGGAAAGCAAGTGTTAAGAAAAGTGGCAAATAGCTAAGAGCTAAAGTTGCACGGCCCCAGATCCGCCATGGTAAGCGTTACGGGCACGCCAACCGACCCCAATCCGGGTAGACCTTTTTCCTACCCAAAAGAGAAGTAACATCCTAATAACACCACAGGTATATGCGGAGCTCAATAATGGTACTAAAAAACTCACTATAAATTTAAAAACTTTCATTCATCACTAAGCGGAAATGAAAGCATACAGGAGTGAACCATAAATTAAACTTATTACACTTTACAATTCTGAACTTGCAAATAAAATTATTACATTTTCTTTACATAATTCCTCACCATACAAGGTTCACTCAAGAAATATATAGAAAGGGATACCTCTGCTAGACCCTCTAGGTCACTATGCTGCTGGGCCCTTGCCCCTGTCGTAGCACGCTGTCGTCTGCATCTGATCTGTCTCGACCGCTGCATCCATTCCCGAACCTGTGGGGGGGGGAGTCACCCAAGGGGTGTGAGAACTACGAGCGAGTTCCCAGTGGGTTCAACCACCGAGAGAAAGTGTCCTACACCACTTGGTCCAATGGAAGCAATAATAATAGTGTGCTAGGAACTAAAATCCTCAACATCAATATGCAGCTATGCAATAATATATCACTACACTATCTGTGTACAAACCATCGACCCAGCACTACTCTGTCTAGCCACACTAGGCTGCTAAGCACCAACTCGGCCACTATGCCGCTGTATACTGGGTTCAACTAACCCGGCCACCCTGGCCACTCTATTTTTCTTTATTCTTTAGATTCTGGTGCTTTAGTTCAAGTTAACCCTTGGAAATTCTTATCAACGGGCCCGAGCCCGGTAGTCTTGCTACCATAAGATAAGATTTCTAAGGTTGCCGATAACACTCGCAAGTGTTACCCCGTCCTGCCGGGGGGGACTTGTCATACGGGACACTGCCCGATAGGGTCACTGCCCAACTCTGACAAGAGTACTCTATCTACCAGTCATACGGGCGCTGCCCGGGAGAGGGACCCTGTCCAACTCCTGACCGTTGTACGTTCGCCCCCGGAGGTACGCCCGTTTTATCTTTAATTTTTTTCCTTTCTTTTCTTTTTCTTTCTCTTTTATTTTAGTTCTTAGCCTCTTTGCTTTTGAACACTTGCTTTCCTTTCTTATTCGAGCTTATAGCTCCCATTTTGCCACTGGCAATTTACTTTCTCTTTTCTTCGAGCATTTAGCTCCTTGCTTTCACTTTTAGCCCTTCGAAAGTACCTCGTCCGACGGGTCACTGCCCAGGGAGTCCTGCTCCACTTGACGAGTCTCAAATTCGAAGGCGTCATTAATATGCTCTTTTATTCTCTTTATCTTAAGCAATTTGCTTTGTCTTGCTTATTAACCAATTTAGCTCTATCTTGAGCAATTTGATTGTCTTGCTTATTAATCACTTTTTCATCTCTTACCCAGGTCTTGCCACACGGGTAGCTAGAGAGTCACATGGACTCTTAAACATTTCTCTTTTATCTCTTTAACTCAAATTGAAGTTAAAGTTATTATCCATTTGCCCATACACCCTATGACCTTCTAGGGTTATATCTGTAAACTCTTTAACCCTGGGATCTTATCCAATTTTTTCTGATTCCTCATTGAATCCTAGAGTTAACTTAACTCTATTTTCCTATTCCACTATTAACTTAGAGTTACACTGACTCTAATTGCATGTTCCACTGTTATATTAGAATTACATGACTCTACTTTTCTGTTTTCCCTTTCATATCTCCACATTTGATCCATTGTTCCATTCTCTTGATTCCTTACTGAATCCCAGAGTCAACTTGACTCTATGCTGACCTCTAATTCACCTTAGGTTTCCTTTATCTAAGATCCATGTCATACTCATCTTAGAGTTCCTTGACTCTATGTTGAACACTAACTCTCCTTAGGTTCTCTTTACCTAAGTTCCATGCCATATACACCCTAGAGTTCTCTGACTCTATGTTGATCACTCTATCCAGTGTCCTTAGGTTATCACCTAAGACCATGCCACTCGTCCTCCCTAGGATAACTCCTAAGTTTGATGTCACTCGTTAAACCCTGAATCTAGGTTTTCTCCTAGTCTTACTACCAACATGTCCTTTTCCTTAATGCCACATGATTCCTAGGGTTATACCCTAACATGATCACACTCATAATCAACAAATCTTTCTCATACATGCAATTATTTCATTTCATTCATCAAATAGTAATTACTTCTACGCATGCATATCATCAAGTATCTTTGGCAACCAACGTTGCACTTTATCTCTGTGTCAATTTGCACCACACACACATCTATCCTCTATCTCTGGCAACCAACAGTTGCCTTATTCCATCTGAATCCATCTACAAAAACAATCATAATCATGATCAACTAACGCCTCTAGCAGGCTACTATCATGCTTCGAATCGAAAAGCAAAGGAGCAAGGGGAGAGGTCACCCAATTTCGGCAGAATTCCCCACTTGTAGTGTACCCAATTGCTTGTAGACACTTGCAATTGGTCTCGCGCGATTCCACTTGTTTCCTCGAGCTTGCACGCAAAACGGTTGCACATCCTCAAGTCCGCACGCCAAAAACGGGTGCACGCATAACTGTAGGGTTGCACGCAAAACGGTGCATATTTTTCTATTCTGCACGAAAAATGATGTATAATATTATAGACTGCACACAAAACGGTGCGCGATAAAACGATCTGCACGCAAAACGGTGCACTTACACTGTAAAGTTGCACGCAAAACGGTGCATATTTTTCTATCCCTGTACGAAAAACGATGTATAATATTATAAACACACGCAAAAAAAAATGTGCGCGATAATATAAGTTGCCCGCGAAACGGAGCATATACCTCGATTTGGCACGCAAAACGGTGCACTTTTCTTTTTCAACGTTGCACGCAAAACGGTGCCGTTTTCCGAGTTTGCGCCCAAAACTGTGCATTTTTGCGAATCGCACGCAAAACGGTGCAATTTTTTTTTTACAACTTGCACGCAAAACGAGACGCGCCAAAAATATCTGCGACAGTCCGGGCAGCAACGGACAGTTGAAGTCGGTCCCTAACACGCAAAACGGTACGGGGGTAAATCTAATGTCCAAAAAGAGGCTCAAAAATTGTGCCAAAAATACCACAAAAAATGACGAACGGCCTACTCGACAGCATTGCGTAGTCCATCTGGCTTTTTGTTTAGAATACTTTGCGCGCTTCACGAGGTGTCGACGAGCCAAAAATTTCCACAAAATTTCCTCTCCTCTCTCTCCTCTTGCGCTCGGTTGGAGAAGAAGAAAAACAGGAGAAGAGGAATGGTAATGGTGCGGGGAAGAAGAAGAAGAGAAGAGAAGAAGAAAAGGGGAGGGTGGTCCTGGACCGGTCCACGGAGGCATCCAATGAGGAACCGCCGTGTGGCGGTCCACCACACAGAGGGGCGCGCACCGGTCCATGGGGCGCGCCCCACGCCACGCGCACTATCCCGCGCCTGGCGGCCTGACACGCAGGAGCGCGCAGCGCAAGCAAGCTCGCCTCGAGCCGCGCGCCAACGCCGTCTCGAAATCCGTTTTTGTCCCGTTTTCTGTCCATTTTTCGTCCGTTTCCGTCCAAATTTGACAGGCGGCTTCGTTTCAGCTTAATTTACCACAGAAAATTTTAAATTTTCAGTTTGGGCCATTTCTGGGCCACCAAAAGCCTCGCTGTATCCAGAATCATTGGCGGACCCCGTTCTCACAATCCGGGTATCCGATCAACCCGAAATTTTTACTGTGACCTTAAAACATAATTACGAAGCTCCCCGAATTTTCTCAGAATTTTTTCGACACTGTTGGCGGAGCCCGTTCTCACTATAGGCATCCGATCAACGCGAAACTTTTTCTGTGGTCTTAAAACATATTTACGGGGCTCCCGTAATTTTCTCGAAATTTTCTGACACTGTGAATTTTCACTAAAAATCTGGGCCCCATTTCTCAAATAAATTTCCAGATCTCCATATTTTATCCCGATTTGGGCCCAACTCGCTCCAATGTTCCTACTTCCCCAACTTTCATAACACTAGTATTTCATACCACCTTTATTTACATTTATTTATGTGCCGAAAAATCGGTACATTACATTCTACCCCCCTTAAAATAAGTTTCGTCCTCGAAACTTGAATCACATCTCGACTCCTACTTGATCGAGAGGGAGGAATCTTGCCCTCACTACTGGGCTCACTATATATCGTGACTGGGCCTCAAATTGCCCGCTCGCCGAACCACACGAGCAACTCATCATGAATCCCTATCTCAACTCAGGGACAAACTCAGACCTGGTGTCTGGCCACTTTCACCAGTAGGTGAAAGACACAGTTGAGCACTTGCTCTCTCGATTGCCACGAATGACCCAGTTTTTACTTGCGAAATTTTACTTTAATTCCGCCATCATTCTTTTCACAACGAGGTTGCATCTGCAACCAATTACACTTACCGCATTTTTTTTCCGGTCGCTCCCCTGCCTAAAGTGGAGGGCTAAGGCCAATCCACGAGTCCTCAACTATCCACACGCTACTAGCGCTCTGAGTCCACGGGTTATCAGCTAACCCGCTATCTCGGACTACTAATAGGTTCACAGACCACGGTCCAATAGGGCCTATAGCCCATACTAGTCCAACAGTGTGCAATGGCTCTCACTAGCACACAGACCCAATCGTCATACGGGTAGATCCTCACTTAGGATTACTACACCAATACTCCCACTAGGAGCTACAATACCTCAATCACCACTAGCTCTACAGCCTGGTCATATCTCACTCTCAGTGTACTAACCTCAGTGTACTACTAGCCTCAATGCTCACACGTGGCATTCCACGTTCCCGGGTCATCGCTCGGACTACCGTCCCGACCAAATCTCTATCATGCCCCGCCATCAGGTCTCGGGCCGCTGTCTCTCACAGCTGACTGCGCCTGCCCACTGGGCTACAGGCCCACAGTCCACAAACATGGTCCAGGCACGGATCGTCCACAAGCGAACCCGCTAATCGTCGCCACGCGACCACTATGCTCCACTGAGCAAACTCAACTAACAAGTCGTCAATCCACGACCCAAACTCTCTATATCAACTCTGGCCACACTGGGCAAAGGCTAATACGCCACCTAATCAGCTCTCTCTGGCTAAACGATACTCGTGCTCCATGAGCACCCAAACAGTTGGGCGTCCTTTGCCCCCACGCTAACTCGTAAAATCCAGTGTCAAGCAACTTGCTTAAACACGCGTATGACTCCTGTACACCTCTCCCAACTGGGTCGAGGCACCACAAATAACTGTTCACCAACTCTGGTGATTATCACGCGAATCCTACGGTGGCAATCCTTGCCGTTACACCGATCCATCAAATGGCGCCACAAAACTCCCGCTCACTTGCGAGGTTTTCGAATCTCGAAACCTGTCCCAGGTCTTACCACCCCACAATGCGGCAATTTAGCCACAATATAGGCCACACGGTCACTACCGTCATCAGGGCGAACTCACGCCGCCAGGCCCGTAAATCTTTCTTGCCCTAACCCTTAGGACATACTTACTTGGTTCTCGCAACATAGCGATCACCATTTTCTTCGTGAGTCGGTCTCTCACTGGACCTCGCTAACCACACTTTGCCCGCAAACTAGCTGACACAAGCTTAAAACACCCCCTGCTGAAGGTGGGGGTGCACTGACAAAAGCTCGGTGGCCACTGCCACCCTCTCTACTGTCGCCCCTAAATGCGGCGACGCCGTATACTCATGCGTCATTTATGCAGCCTCAGCTTGCTGCGCTATCAGCCACTGGAGCCTATCTATCTGCTCCGACTGTCACATTGACGCCACCTTAGGCGTCGGAATCTGCCTCCTGTCGGCGGAAAAATTCCGCCGACGGCAAGAAGATTGACCTGCTGCTGGACCACACCAACAAGTGCGGTCACCTGCTATCGCAGCTCGTGTACCTTGTTCGACCCCGAGCCCTCTCGTGACTCGAGTCGAAACAAGTGCGTCTCCCTATGTGGTGTCATCGCTATATGCACACCACAACGAAACGATTAGCCCAACTTCAGCCATTTGAGCATCGCGCAGTCTATATACCGACAAAAAGGCTCGTCGACCCAATCATGCGAAAGTATAAGAGGGTACTCCTTTTCATCTCCAACATTACGTTGTCGGCCGCCAACGTAATATCCGAAGAATGAAAGCTCGTTGCCCTCGATCAGTCCCAACATCCTTTTTGGGAACAACAATAACCAATCAAATACTTTCGCCCAATGATCCACACACTCTCTCGTGCTAATCCCTAGAGTCTCCCTAAGGTTGCTAACCACCTAGGACTATTCCTAGGCTCTGATACCACTCTAATCTGTCACGCCCCGAGTCCGCCAATTTGTACGGTTCGGGCACGCCAACAGACCCGCCAATCGGGTAAGACCTTTTTCTACCCGAAAGGAACGGTAACATCCATAATAACACAACAAGTGTATGCGGAAGCTCAATATCAGAGTACTAAAAATCACTATAAATTTAAAACTTTCATTCAATAACTAATGCGGAAATGAAAGCATACAGGAGTGAACCATAAATTAAACTTATTACACTTTACAATTCTGAACTTGCAAATAAAATTATTACATTTTCTTTACATAATTCCTCACCATACAAGGTTCACTCAAGAAATATATAGAAAGGGATACCTCTGCTAGACCCTCTAGGTCACTATGCTGCTGGGCCCTTGCCCCTGTCGTATGCCACGCTGTCGTCTGCATCTGATCTGTCTCGACCGCTGCATCCATTCCCGAACCTGTGGGGGGGGGAGTCACCCAAGGGGTGTGAGAACTACGAGCGAGTTCCCAGTGGGTTCAACCACCGAGAGAAAGTGTCCTACACCACTTGGTCCAATGGAAGCAATAATAATAGTGTGCTAGGAAACTAAAATCCTCAACATCAATATGCAGCTATGCAATAATATATCACTACACTATCTGTGTACAACCATCGACCCAGCACTACTCTGTCTAGCCACACTAGGCTGCTAAGCACCAACTCGGCCACTATGCCGCTGTATACTGGGTTCAACTAACCCGGCCACCCTGGCCACTCTATTTTTCTTTATTCTTTAGATTCTGGTGCTTTAGTTCAAGTTAACCCTTGGAAATTCTTATCCAACGGGCCCGAGCCCGGTAGTCTTGCTACCATAAGATAAGATTTCTAAGGTTGCCGATAACACTCGCAAGTGTTACCCCGTCCTGCCGGGGGGACTTGTCATACGGGACACTGCCCGATAGGGTCACTGCCCAACTCTGACAAGAGTACTCTATCTACCAGTCATACGGGTCGCTGCCCGGGAGAGGGACCCTGTCCAACTCCTGACCGTTGTACGTTCGCCCCCGGAGGTACGCCCGTTTTATCTTTAATTTTCTTTCTTTTCTTTTCTTTTTCTTTCTCTTTTATTTTAGTTCTTAGCCTCTTTGCTTTTGAACACTTGCTTTCCTTTCTTATTCGAGCTTATAGCTCCCATTTTGCCACTGGCAATTTACTTTCTCTTTTCTTCGAGCATTTAGCTCCTTGCTTTCACTTTTAGCCCTTCGAAAGTACCTCGTCCGACGGGTCACTGCCCAGGGAGTCCTGCTCCACTTGACGAGTCTCAAATTCGAAGGCGTCATTTATGCTCTTTATTCTCTTTATTTAAGCAATTTGCTTGTCTTGCTTATTAACCAATTTTAGCTCTATCTTGA
This sequence comes from Tillandsia fasciculata, assembly GCA_029168755.2. NCBI lineage: Eukaryota > Viridiplantae > Streptophyta > Magnoliopsida > Poales > Bromeliaceae > Tillandsia > Tillandsia fasciculata. The sequence goes on along the minus strand of CM054953.1, from coordinate 1,277,037 downwards.
GCAATTGATTGTCTTGCTTATTAATCACTTTTTCATCTCTTACCCAGGTCTTGCCACACGGGTAACTAGAGAGTCTCCTGGACTCTTAAACATTTCTCTTTTATTTCTTTAACTCAAATTGAAGTTAAAGTTATTATCCATTTGCCCAGACACCCTATGACTTCTAGGGTTATATGTTAACTCTTTAACCCTGGGATCTTATCCCACTTTTCTGATTCCTCATTGAATCCTAGAGTTAACTTAACTCTATTTTTCCTGTTCCACTATTAACTTAGAGTTACACTGACTCTAATTGCATGTTCCACTGTTATATTAGAATTACATGACTCTACTTTTCTGTTTTCCCTTTCATATCTCCACATTTGATCCATTGTTCCATTCTCTTGATTCCTTACTGAATCCCAGAGTCAACTTGACTCTATGCTGACCTCTAATTCACCTTAGGTTTCCTTTACCTAAGATCCATGTCATACTCATCTTAGAGTTCCTTGACTCTATGTTGAACACTAGTTCTCCTTAGGTTCTCTTTACCTAAGTTCCATGCCATATACACCCTAGAGTTCTCTGACTCTATGTTGATCACTCTATCCAGTGTCCTTAGGTTATCACCTAAGACCATGCCACTCGTCCTCCCTAGGATAACTCCTAAGTTTGATGTCACTCGTTAAACCCTGAATCTAGGTTTTCTCCTAGTCTTACTACCAACATGTCCTTTTCCTTAATGCCACATGATTCCTAGGGTTATACCCTAACATGATCACACTCATAATCAACAAATCTTTCTCATACATGCAATTATTTCATTTCATTCATCAAATAGTAATTACTTCTACGCATGCATATTCATCAAGTATCTTTGGCAACCAACAGTTGCACTTTATCTCTGTGTCAATTTGCACACACACACATCTATTCCTCTATCTCTGGCAACCAACAGTTGCCCTTATTCCATCTGAATCCATCTACACAAACAATCATAATCATGATCAACCTAACGCCTCTAGCAGGCTACTATCATGCTTCGAATCGAAAAGCAAAGGAGCAAGGGGAGAGGTCACCCAATTTCGGCAGAATTCCCCACCTTGTAGTGTACCCAATTGCTTGTAGACACTTGCAATTGGTCTCCGCGCGATTCCACTTGTTTCCTCGAGCTTGCACGCAAAACGGTGCACATCCCTCAAGTCCGCACGCAAAACGGTGCACGCATAACTGTAGGGTTGCACGCAAAACGGTGCATATTTTTCTATCTCTGCACGAAAAATGATGTATAATATTAGAGACTGCATACAAAACGGTACGCGATAAAACGATCTGCACGCAAAACGGTGCACACTTAACTGTAAAGTTGCACGCAAAACGGTGCATATTTTTCTATCCCTGTACGAAAAACGATGTATAATATTATAAACTACACGCAAAACTGTGCGCGATAATATAAGTTGCACGCGAAACGGAGCATATACCTCGATTTGGCACGCAAAACGGTGCACTTTTCTTTTTCAACGTTGCACGCAAAACGGTGCACGTTTTCCGAGTTTGCGCCCAAAACTGTGCATTTTTGCCGAATCCGCACGCAAAATGGTGCATTTTTTTTTTTACAAGTTGCACGCAAAACGAGACGCGCCAAAAATATCTGCGACAGTCCGGGCAGCAACGGCACAGTTGAAGTCGGTCCCTAACACGCAAAACGGTACGGGGGTCAAATCTAATGTCCAAAAAGAGGCTCAAAAATTGTGCCAAAAATACCACAAAAAATGACGAACGGCCTACCTCGACAGCATTGCGTAGTCCATCTGGCTTTTTTTTTAGAATACTTTGCGCGCTTCACGAGGTCGTCGACGCGCCAAAAATTTCCACAAAATTTCCTCTCCCTCTCTCCTTTGCGCTCGGTTGGAGAAGAAGAAAAACAGGAGAAGAGGAATGGTGCGGGGAAGAAAGGAAGAAGAAGAAGAGAAGAAGAAAAAGGGGAGGGTGGTCCATGGACCGAGTTCACGGAGGCATCCAATGAGGAACTGCCGTGTGGCGGTCCACCACACAGAGGGCGCGCACCGGGTCCATGGGGCGCTCCCCACGCCACGCGGCACTCATCCCGCGCCTGTGCGGCCTGACACGCAGGAGCGCGCAGCGCACGCAAGCTCGCCTCGAGCCGCGCGCCAACGCCGTCTCGAGATCCGTTTTTGTCTCGTTTTCTATCCATTTTTCGTCCGTTTCCGTCCAAATTTGACAGGCGGCTTCGTTTCGGCTTAATTTACCACAGAAAATTTTAAATTTTCAGTTTGGGCCATTTCTGGGCCACCAAAAGTCTCGCTGTATCTAGAATCATTGGCGGACCCCGTTCTCACAATCCGGGTATCCTATCAACCCGAAATTTTTACTGTGACCTTAAAACATAATTACGATGCTCCCCGAATTTTCTCAGAATTTTTCGACACTGTTGGCGGAGCCCGTTCTCACTATCAGGCATCCGATCAACGCGAAACTTTTTCTGTGGTCTTAAAACATATTTACGGGGCTCCCGTAATTTTCTCGAAATTTTCTGACACTGTGAATTTTTCACTAAAAATCTGGGCCCCATTTCTCCAATAAAATTCCAGATCTCCATATTTTATCCCGATTTGGGTCCAACTCACTTCCAAATGTTCCTTACTTCCCCAACTTTCATAACACTAGTATTTCATACCACCTTTATTTACATTTATTTATGTGCCGAAAATTCGGTACATTACAAAAGTAAAAAGAAAAGAAAGAAAATATAAAGATAAAACGGGCGGACCTACGGTGAAGCCAGCCCATGTTGGAGGTACGGGCAGTATCCCTCTCCCGGGTAGAGACCCGTTCGGGACGCTTCTTCCGTAGGACGGGGTAACACTTGCGGGTGTTATCGGCAACCTTAGAAATCTTATCTTATGGTAGCAAGACTACCGGGCTCGGGCCCGTTGGATAAGAATTTCCGAGGGTTAACTTGAACTAAAGCATCAGAATCTAAAGAATAAAGGAAAATAGAGTGGCCAAGGTGGCCGGGTTAGTTGGACCCAGTATACAGCGGCATAGTGGCCGAGTTGGTGCTTAGCAGCCTAGTGTGGCTAGACAGAGTAGTGTTGGGTAGATGGTTATACACAGATAGTGTAGTGATATGTTATATTGCATAGCTGCATTTGATATTGAGGATTTTAGTTTCCTAGCACTATTATTATTGCTTCCATTGGACCAAGTGGTGTAGGACACTTTCTCTCGGTGGTTGAACCCACTGGGAACTCGCTCGTAGTTCTCACACCCCTTGGGTGACTCCCCCCACAGGTTTGGGTTTGGATGCAGCGATCGTGACGGTTCAGACGCAGACGGCGAGGCGTACGACAGGGGCAAGAGCCCAGCAGCAAAGAGACCTAGAGGGTCTAGCAGAGGTACCATTTTTATATTTCTTGAGTGAACCTTGTATGGTGAGGAATTTATGTAAAATGAATTGTAATAATTTTATTTGCAAGTTCAAGAATGTAAGATGTAATAAATTCTAGTTTATGGTTCACTCTGGTATGCTTTCATTACCGCTTAAACTGTTTGTTTATTAATGAAAGTTTAAATTTGTAGTGATTTTTGTACTCTGATATTGAGCTTCCGCATACACTGGTTGTGTTATCTTGGATGTTACCGTTCCAATCGGGTAGCAAAAGGTCGTACCCGATTGGCGGGTCTGTTGGCGTGCCCGAACCGTACAAATTGGCGGACTCGGGGCGTGACAGGGGCGGTGCGGCCCCGCGCGGGCACCAGCTCCGCGGGGATGCACGTTGCGGCGGGACGGCCCCGCGCGGGCACCAGCCCTGTGCGGGCGCGCTGCGTGTGGCGCAGCCCCGCGCGGGCTCCAGTCCCGCCCGGGTACTCGCTGCGGTGGTGCGGCCCCGCGCGGGCACCAGCCCCACGCGGGCGCGTTGCGTGCGGCGCAGCCCCGCGCGGGTTCCAGCCCCGCGCGGCAGCGGCGGCTGCCCCGCGCGGGCACAACCCCGCGCGGCCAGCAAGCAGTGCGGCAGCGGCGCGGCGGCGGCTAGGGCATCCTAGGTTGCCCAAACGACAAACCAAGAACGCAAAACCCCAAAACCCAAAAACACGAAACTCAGAACTACGAAAACGCGAGAGAGGTAAACGTCGCTAACCTCGCTCAAACGGAGAAGACAACCCAATCTCGTTCCTCACGGTAGTGAGAATCCGGATCCGCTCCCCGTTGACGGTGACGCTCCGATCCCGGCTTCCGGCATGTTGATCGAAGACGATGGAAGACCCGATCTCTTTTCCTCCCCGAAATAGGTTTCATTTTTCTCTATTTTCTCTCCGATTAGGGTTTTCGCTTTCTTGAAAATAATAATTAAATATTTTATTTTTCCTCTCGTACGTACAAAATAAAACCCTTAATCGAAAGATATAACAGAAAGATTCTCATCTCTTCGAAAAGCGTGCCGATCACGAGGCACGGGTTCCGGTGCATCCTACGAGTACCGAAACCTTCAAAATCCCATTTCGGGAGATCCGCAAATTGGATTTCAGATCCGATCGCTTTGCCGTCCCCCATTTTTCGAGCTCTAACACCGAAAAAATATCCGCACGCGCCGATGCGGTGCCCTAGAAATCCCGCTAATTGATCCCTTAAACAACTAGTTTATTCAAAAGGGGTTAAAGATAAACACAAGATAGTTCGTGATATTACAAGATGAATTAGAGTTTGACACGGTTCGACGACGCCATCAGAATGACGATCATCATTTCCGAAAATCTCGTCAGATTAATTAATTGGTCTATTTATGAAAAAATCACCAATTCTATGATTTTTTCGTCAAACTCCTTTTTGCACGTTTTTTGATGCTTTAGGCTTGTCGAACATAAAAACAGACGTTACCACGTCGTTCAGCTCGACGAAACCAATCAAATAGGGATTTTACTTCGTCGAGTGTGGGTCTAGTTAGGTCAAGTTAAGCTATTCTTCACGGAGATCCTTGAATTTCGAACTTTTGAATTTTCCAAAAATTGAATCTCTATTCAAATTTTGAAATTAGAAATTCACGGTTAATAGCACATGGGTTAAATAAAAAATTAGGAGATGAATTAGAGTTTGACACGTGGACAAAAGATTAGAAGAATTAATATAGAGTTATAGAAGATTATAGATAGTTTTATTAAACAACTTTTCAATTTATATATATTAAATAAACCTAATCGACGTCATTTACTAATTTATTTCTATAAGGTTATATAGTTAAATCAACAATTAATCTAAAATTTTGAAATTATTTAAAATAATAGCACAAAGAGGATAGCTGAGATGAGAGCTAAAGTGTGTCTGTTTTGCAATTTAGCAAACAATAATCAAGGAGAGAAGTTAAAAAACGATAAAGATTAAGGACCAACAATGCAATTCGGTCCATATTGGGCAAGAGCGCAAATCACATCCTGAAGCCTATGCGGTACCAAAAGGCTCCACGTGTTTTCACAAAAAACAAAAAAAAGAAAGGCAAAACCTAACTGGTAGCAAAACCAAAATGCCAATATACATTTCAAACCTCGCACCTATTCTCCAACACTCCAACAATTATTTTCGTTTTTAAGTAAACTTTTTTATTTCTAAATTTTATTAAAATTAAATTTGACATACTAAACTTTTAAAATAATAAATAATTTATAATTTTAAATCTAATATTACAAATAAAATTTTAAATATCTATTTTTATAACTAAAAATTTCTATAGACCAATAAAAACCATGCTCATGTCATGTCCCTGTTTCTCTCTCTCTTCTGGGAGGCGCCCCCACCCCCTTTTGGCACTTTTCCCCCTCGTCTTTCTCTTGGGACCGCACAGTTTTGTTTTTTTGTTTTTTGTTTTTGTTTTTTTTTTTTTTTTTTTTTTGGCCCCAAATCACCTACCCAATTTGCTCCCGAGCGAATTCCCAATGTTGGGTCTCTGGCCATGTCTTTTGCAGTTTCTTCTCTCCCTTCGCTCCCTCTCCGGACCCCGGTTCGCCATTCCCGCTCTTCGTGCGGGCGCCGGGCTCCCGCGGCTGTTAGCGGGAGCTCGGCGAGGCGTGCTGAGAAAGAGGGCGCGGAGAAGGAGGAGAAGGTGGGGGGAGTGGAGAGTGAGAAGGTGGGGGGAGTGGAGAGTGGGAAGCTGAGCGTGCTCTATGATGATGGGTTTGGGAGTGCGAGCGTCAAGGACTACTTCGACGCTGCCAGGGAGATTATTAAGGACGACGGCGGGCCTCCGCGGTGGTTCTGCCCCGTCGAGTGCACGCCGTCGGTGAAGGACCCGCCTCTGCTGCTCTTCTTGCCAGGTTGGTTGGTTCTGTACCGTTTGTCTATCTTGTGTTTGAAGAAATTGTTGTAAAATTATATTTTTTCAAATTAATTTTTTTAAATAATTTAAACTTAATTTAAATTCGAAATACTATATAGTAAAATTTAGATGAAACCTGTGAATGTCGAAGGCGTGCATGAGCACTGTCCTAGAAGCGAGATTGCCCCTCCACGTGCGAGGCTCAGACAATCACCCCTAACGATACAACAATCACGGTCCACCCTGTCGGCAACGACTCCAGGATGGTGCGTAGCGAACCCAACAACTTTCAGAGATCCAGCAAGAGTAAGATTCGAATCAAAACGAGGAGTGGTAAAAAGTAAATATCACTGTACTGTAGCACCCTAAAATAAGAGGAGAGTATGCTGTAGCTAATATTCAAGCTGATGCCTTAACCAACTCTCTTGCCCTATATATAGAGAGCCGAACGAGAGAGAGAGCCCATAAACCTACCAGAGGACAAGCTCCAACGGGTGGCTTCCTTGGGCAGCCCACAAGCCACTTCCCAAGGTAGTTGTTAAGGAAAAGAAAAGTCAAAATAAAATAGAACTGAGTCAAGATCGCGCGCGCCATCGCTTGCCCGACCCGACTCGGCTCTGCTCATGCTCGTGCTCGTGCGCACGTGTGTGTTTAGGAGAAGCATTGCTCTTACTTTCTCCTAATCAATACATGCACAAGTGAGGGAGTAAATAAACCCACACTACATGTGATGAGTTTTCAATGTGGGACTAAACATCACATGTAGAGGGAAAATGGGTTTAGGCTCCTAGGCATAGCCCATTGATATTGGGTCGTCCAGAAAAGCCCAAAGGTCAAAACACAAGTTTAAAATCACCAAAACTATATAAAATCCAACAATCCCCACATGATTTAAAACTTGTAAAAACAAAATATAAAATAAAGTAAAAGAAATACAAAAACTAAAACAGATGCTGGATCCCTTATACCACGTATTCGGCGAAGGTAGCTTTCGGGTTTGAACCTTCACTTAGTACAGGTCTATGTACATCCGAGGGCACAATGATGGACTTCGCCTTGAACCAAGGCCGGCGAATCGGATTTCCACAAACAGTACACATGGTACAGCCGTTTACGTTCCATGCGGGTTAGCGCTTTTATGGCCATGCGCTCATATCGATTCATGTGTGTTTTTAGGAAACCGCCCTCTTTCCATAGTCGTGGCCTCACGACTACACACATATAGTAGGTCCTGATAATGGTGTCTGCAAGGTCACACCCTGCCTCAAGTGTCTCGAAACCATTCAGGGTAAGAACCCTTACTATCCACTTGCATAAATGAGTACTGTCGCCATAGGGATGAGCAAGGTTTTAAGTATCCATCGGCACGGACCGTATCTACCGTGCCGTACCGTGCCAACAAGATACCGGCACGATACAGCTCTCGTGCCGATGACACAGTTCAAAACCCTTTTTTCTTAAAATTACTAAATAATTTTCTTAATAAAGTTCAAAATATTTGATAAAGTTACATAATAAGCAATTAAAAAATTTTGTTGCTAAAGAAATTAAATATTTCATGCCATTATGTGTCGGCACGCATGTATTTTTTGTGACCGGCACTCATCGGCACGGTTCGGCACGCACCGTGCCGTACCGTGCCGGCAAGTTTTCGGCACGACCCCGTGCCACGACACTTAAATCCTTGGGGATGAGTATATAAAAGCAGTGCTCCGCACAACTATCAATTCGACTTGTTTCTACCCATTAAACCTCCAAGAGGTTGGGTTGCCGTCGCCGGTAGTTTCTATTGTGGGCTAAGCCCCATCCCCCTCAACGATTCTAGGATCACTGTCCTAGACAAACCTTTAGTAAGCTGATCAGCTAAGTTCTTTGCAGATTTCATAAATTCCAATGCAATTACATTTTTCTTAATATTCTGCCGAATATACTTTTGTCTTACTTTCATAAATCTATTCTCTTGTTTCCACATTTTCTCGAGCACACTTGTCAATTGCAGATCTAATCATAATGATACATATAGGTGCCAAAGGTCGCTCCATCAGTGGCAAGTCATACAGAAATTCTCTAATCCACTTAGCCTCTGCTACAGTGGTCCTAAAGCTATAAGCTCGGATTCCATTGTATTTTAGCTATCACATGATTGTTTCGATGACTCCCAAGAAACAGCTGCTCCACCAAGGAGAAAAAAAAATCTAGTAGTTGGACTTCACATCAGCTGTGTCACTTATCCGGTTAGCATCACTAAATCCTTCTAATACAGCAGGGGATTCACAAAAATGCAATCCATAAGATACACGTGCCTTTCAGATATCTCAAAACTCTTTCTGAGCATTCCAATGTTCTCTATTTGCGTTATGGGTATATCTTCTCAATCTGTTCACAGCATAGGCTAAATCAGGTCTAGTGTAATCTACAAGATAACCTAGAGATCCTATAATCTGAGCATACCTATTCTGTCTATACGACACCTTTATTCTTCTTAAGATATACACTAGATCATAAGTGTTACAAACAATCTTAGAATCAAAATATCCATACTTCTTTAGCAT
>CM054953.1:1175169-1268074 GCA_029168755.2 Tillandsia fasciculata | reverse complement strand
AATGAAATGAGCAGGGCTTATGGGTGTGAGACGTGAGAGACCGGGGAGGGGATATGTGTATTTGTTTTGTTCCCCTCTCGATATATATGGTAGTTCTTCTAGCGTTTAGAGCTAAGCTTTTTGATTGTATGTTTGTACAGACGATGGTCCGAACTAGAGCGTCGGCCGAGGATGCAGGGGCGATGCGACGGCATCGGCGGCCGCAGAGAACCAGCTCCTGCGGCAACAATTGAGGAAGATGGCGGGGCAGCTGGCCACCCTCACGGAACATGTGCGTCAACTGACGCAACAGCAACCGGCCGCGACGGGACGGTCACTCCTGCCCCTCCGCAGGGGCCAACTGCACCGGCCGCAGCACCGCAGGCGACAGGGGTTGGGGTAGGGGCGGCCCCTCCACCGGCAACAACGGCCGGGATAGCATCCACCCAGACCACGGCGCCGACGGCAGCACCTGCATCAGCGCCCGCGGGGCCGGCGCCGGGGGCCCTCGGCGAGTACCCCCGTGGCCGCCGCCGCCGCGGGGGAGGGGACGGTTACACTGACGGAGCGAGAACGAGTACGAGCCAACCTGGCGGACTTCAAGAAGTTCGAGCCACCCACGTTCGAGGGGGAGACGACTGACCCCTGGGTCGTCGAAAAGTGGGTGGGATCGATGGAAAAGTTGTTCGAGGACTTACTCATAGAGGACGCGAGCGAGTCCCCTGGCGGTCCACTTTCTGGAGGGGAACGCCCGCTTATGGTGGAAGACGGTGCGCCCAGATCCCACAAAGGGCACAGTGCTTCCATCGTGGACGTCGTTCAAGCAGGAGCTGTTTGGGGCCTTCTTCACCAACAGCGTCAAGAAGAAACTGGAGGACGACTTGAACCACATTCAGCAAGGGAGCAAGACGGTTATGGAATACCAACGCGAATTCGTGCGCCTGGCAAATTGCGTCCCTTTCGTCATAAGGGACGAATCCCACAAGGCGCAACTGTTCGTGGATGGTTTGCGAAGTGATATCTTCCAAGTGGTTCAGGCAGCTGACTTACATACGTTCCAGAAGGTGGTCGACCGGGCCACTGTGGTAGAGCGCGGGTTCGCCGTTACTCGCGCTAGGAGGGAGGCCCCGGCACAGCCTGAGGATAGGAAGCGGCAACAGCAGAGCTACGGGGGAGGTCATCTACTGGGAGCCGACCCCCCAAGCGGTGGAGGCCACAGTCGGGATCACGGAGCGCACCTACAGGAGGGCCGAGATCGGGAGACAGGCCTTGTGTGATCTGCGGGGGAGCGCACGGGGTGTTGGATTGCCCCCAGAGAGTCGATCATTGCTTCCGCTGCGGCAAGCAGGGGCACTTTCGCCGCAACTGCCCCCTTGCCTCGGGACCAGCCTCCTCTGCCGCTTCCACGTCGTCGCCACAATTCTCTGGGCGGGGGAAAGCTCCTATGGGGTCGACCTCTAGGCCCCCGGCTTCGCGGCGCGAGGAGGAAAGGCAGCCTCAACCGGGCGGGCGAGTGTATTCAATGACCCGCCAGGGATCGGACCCGCCGGAGGACGTACTTGCAGGTATTACTTCTGTTTCAAATTTCCATGCTAGAACCCTCTTTGATACTGGAGCAACACACTCGTTCATTTCTCGTGACTACGTGTTTATGCATGACCTTGGGGAGACACCTCTCGAAAGCCGAATGACGGTCCAGACGGCGGGTGGGACACTGGAGGCGACCAGTTTGGTGGCCACCTGCCCGATCAAACTAGGGCGACTGCCTTGCCCTTGGGATTTGGTGGTGATTCCCCTGAAGGAGTACGACGTTGTATTGGGCATGGATTGGCTCTCAAGGTACCAAGTGCTTATTGACTGCGAGAAGCGGATGGTGCAACTACAAGAACCAAGTTTCCCTAAAAATGCGTACCTGGCGTGCAAGAGCACCTCCTTCCCGGCAGTCATCTCAGCGGCTCGAGCCAGGAGACTGGTAGAGGGTGGGTGTGTGGCCTACTTGGCATCGGTGGACCTGGTTACCCGACCCTCGACGACACCTTCAGACATCCCAGTGGTGAGGGACTTCCCCGACGTCTTCCCAGCGGAACTGCCCGGGATACCCCCTGAACGAGAGGTGGTGTTCCCTATTGAACTCCTACCGGGTACTCAACCTATCACGAAGGCGCCCTACCGAATGGCCTTCGCGGAATTGAAGGAGCTCAAGGCGCAACTGGAGGACCTCTTAGACAAAGGGTTTATCAGGCCGAGTGTGTCACCCTGGGGCGCACCGGTACTCTTTGTACGGAAGAAGGACGGAAGCCTGCGTCTCTGCATCGACTACAGAGGAATAAACAAGGTTACAGTGAAGAATAAGTATCCCCTGCCCAGGATCGACGACCTCTTCGACCAGTTGCGAGGGGCGACGGTATTCTCAAAGATTGATCTGCAATCGGGCTACCACCAGCTCCGGGTTCGGAACGAGGACATCCCGAAGACCGCCTTCCGGACCCGGTATGGCCACTACGAGTTTACGGTTATGCCGTTCGGGCTTACGAACGCCCCCGCGGTCTTCATGGATATGATGAACCGGATCTTCAGACCATTCCTAGACCGGTTCGTAGTAGTCTTCATCGACGACATACTGATCTATTCACCCACCGACGAGGAACACGAGGACCATTTACGAACGATTCTCCAGACCCTCAGGGAGCAGAAGCTGTTCGCTAAGCTCAAAAAGTGTGAATTCTGGCTACGCGAAGTGGGATTCCTGGGACACGTGATCTCGGCGAAGGGAATCGCCGTGGACCCCAAGAAGGTAGAATCAGTGATGGACTGGCAGCCGCCGACGACGGTGACGGAGGTCCGCAGTTTCTTGGGATTGGCGGGATATTACAGACGCTTTGTCGAGGGTTTCTCGAAAATTGCGGCCCCTTTAAACCGGTTGACCAAGAAAGGAGAAAAGTTTGTGTGGACGGCCCAGTGCCAGGAGAGCTTCGAGGAACTAAAGAAAAGGCTAACCAGGGCGCCGATACTTGTGCTGCCGACCCCCGGGGAGGACTACGAAGTGTACTGCGACGCCTCGAGAATCGGCCTTGGGGGTGTTTTGATGCAGCAGGGGAGGGTAATAGCCTATGCTTCTAGGCAACTAAAGGATTACGAAAAGAATTACCCGATACACGATTTGGAGCTGGCCGCAGTGGTCTTCGTTCTAAAGTTATGGAGACACTACCTCTTTGGTGTCCACTGTAACATCTTCTCAGACCACCAGAGTCTTAAATACCTGTTCACCCAAAAGGAACTCAATCTGCGGCAGAGGCGGTGGCTGGAGTTACTGAAGGATTACGATCTAACAATCCAATACCACCCCGGGAAAGCAAACGTGGTGGCGGACGCTTTGAGCAGGAAAGGGGGTTTGGAAGGGGGATCAGTAGGCGCGATAACTGAGCAGAGCAACTTGATCGCGGATTTCTCACGACTAAGGTTGGAAGTGGTGCCAGCAGGCACGATTGCACAACTTCTAGCTTTGGTAATCAAGCCGACACTATTCGAGAAAATCCGAGAAGGACAACAGGCGGACTCGCACTTGCAGCTCGTGCGAAACAAGATCTCCCCGGACCAGGGGAATGATTTTGCAGTGGGAAGTGACGACATCATACGGTTCCGCGTGCGGTTTTGCGTGCCGAATTCGAAGGAATTGAAGGAGGAAATTCTAGCAGAGGCACACAGCGCCCCTTATGCGGCGCATCCAGGGGGCACAAAGATGTACAGAGACCTCAAGCAGACCTTCTGGTGGCCCAAGCTGAAGAGGGATGTGACGCGACATGTAGCTCACTGCCTAGTGTGCCAACAGATAAAGGCAGAGCATCAGCGGCCAGCGGGAAAGTTACAGCCCTTACCGGTGCCAGAGTGGAAGTGGGACCAGATCACCATGGACTTCGTCACCGGTTTCCCACGTTCACAGCAGGGGCACGACGCAATTTGGGTCATTGTGGACCGGCTAACCAAGTCAGCGCACTTCCTGCCCATCCACACAACCTGGACCCGAGAGCGGTTGGCTCAAGTCTACCTCAGCGAGATTGTGAGGTTACATGGGGTACCGGCATCGATCACATCGGATAGAGACACGCGCTTTGTCTCGAAGTTTTGGCAGAGTCTGCAGCGAGCCTTGGGGACTAAACTGCAGTTCAGCACGGCCTTCCACCTGCAGACAGACGGACAGTCGGAGCGAGTGATACAGACGCTAGAGGACCTGCTTCGGGCCTGTGTACTTGATTGGGGGGTCGGTTGGGAGCGTTACCTGCCACTCGTAGAATTCGCTTACAACAACAGCCACCAGGCCAGCATCCAGATGGCACCCTATGAAGCATTATACGGGAGACGCTGCCGATCCCCGATCTGTTGGGATGACTTGGGAGAACGGAAGTTCTTGGGACCCGACCTGGTGGAAGAGACTGAGGAGAAGGTGCGCCTCATCAGACAGCGCTTACTGACCGCCCAGAGTCGACAAAAGAGTTACGCGGACCGGAGACGCCGCGACCTAGAGTTCCAGGTGGGCGAACATGTGTTTTTGCGAGTCTCGCCGTCCAGAGGAATCAAGCGGTTCGGGTTGAAGGGCAAGCTGAGCCCGCGGTTTGTGGGGCCGTTCGAGATCCTGGAGCGCATTGGCCCAGTGGCCTACCGCCTTGCCCTACCACCGAACCTCAACCAGGTCCACGACGTGTTCCACGTTTCGATGCTCAGGAAATACCTCCCCGACCCATCGCATGTCCTGGACGTCTCGACACTCGAACTGAAGGAGGACCTAAGCTTCGAGGAAACCCCAGTGCGAATCCTAGCAAGAGAGAGCAAGACGCTGCGAAACCGAGCCATCCCCTACGTGAAGGTGCTCTGGAGCAACCACGAGGAGCGGAAAGCGACATGGGAGCTGGAGTCAAAGATGAGGGAGGGCTACCCCTATCTTTTCACCGCGAACCAGGATTGAGTTTCGGGGACGAAACTCGTTTTAAGAGGTGAGTGGTGTAGTAGCCGCTGGTTTATAATGTCGTGGTTCGGTTTTCGGGTTTACTTTTGGTTTTCCTTTATTTCGCGTTTTGGTTCGGGGGTCCGGAGGGTGTTTTAACATTTCTTTGTTTTCGGGCAGATCGTCGGGGCTCGCGGGTATTTTTAGCCAATAAAGCTCGCGAAACGGGGAACGGCGGCGCAATCGGTTTTGGATTCCGGCTCCGGAATCTCCCAGAATAAATTTCGGAGGGTGGCTAGCGGTTCAGGCGACCAACGCGGTTTACCAGGCAGACCGGACCCTAGTTCGCACCCGACTTTTTATATTCTTTTGACTTGAAATGGGTTCATTCCCACTTCTCATTCTGACCGCTCGGGCTATTTTCATATCCTGGGGAACAGGGTTTACGACCTTTCTCAACTCCTCTCACCTTAGGCGTACGACACCCGAGCGCGGACGAGGAACCAACTCCTCAACCCCACTTCTTCCTTCCGATCGTTTGGAGAACCAAGGCGGCGCGACCGAGGAGGGAGAAGATCGACGGGATACCCTTCGATAGCAAGCACGCAAGAACGGGACGATCCTCCCCTCGATCAACCTCAGCCGACGAAACCAAGGTGAGCATAATTTAGGGTTCTTGTTTTCTTGGTTCTCTTGGGTTCTGGGTTTAGCACGGGGGGTGGGAGGGCAAGGTCGCCATCGGAGTCCGGCGCAGGCGGTGCCGCGCGCACGCGTGCAACCCGCACGCGGGCGGCACCCGCATGGGGGCGGCACGCCGCGGAGGCCACACGGGGCTGGCCGCGCGCGCGCCCCCGCATGCGGGCGGCACCCGCATGCGGGCAGCGCGCCCGCGCAGCCCGCGCGGGGCCGGGTGCGCGCGTGCCCGTGCACGAGGGCGGCACCCGCATGCGGGCGGCACCCGCATGCGGGCAGCGCGCCCGCGCAGCCCGCGCGGGGCCGGGTGCGCGCGTGCTCGCGCACGCGGGCGGCACCCGCATGCGGGCGGCGGGGCCGCGCGGCCCGCATGGGGCCATGCGCGTCGCACCCGCGCATGCGGCGGCGCAACCGCACGGGGCCGGGCATTTCCGCGGGAGCCGCGGGCCATCCGCGTGTTGGTCTCCGCCCGGGGGCGTCGCCGTCTTTTAGCGTTTCGGAGTTTGAGTTACTGACTTCCGTACGGCAGGTTCGTGTAGGTTGGGGCGGACACACCGGGACGCGGGAGAGCCTAATATCGAGCAGCAGCGCGACAACGAAAAGGTGGGTTTTTCTTTGAGACTGAGTATAGGGTATGGGGAAACGGTAATGGTATTAACTCCTGAATTTTTAGTACTAACGCTGACAGTCTCTCTGATTTACGATATTACCCTGTATCTGATTATTCGGCTCGAGGTTGCGACACGCGCACCCGCGGTCTGGCCACCGCGAAGGGTGCTCTTTTCCGGAAAAGCGGTCTCCGACCCGTGTTTACCCACGAGGTGACGTAGTGGGGCACCCGTAGGTGTGGGGCTTGAGGCACCAAGGTGTGAGCGGTGCGACCCGTCGGGATTGGTGCCCGACGAGGTCAGGTGTTACAGGTGTTACAAGTATTACAGGTGTTCGCGGGTTACTGTTATGAGCAGAGTGGTTGCTCCGGCTAGCCTTACTTTTGGGTCTTGGTATTACCTTTCTGCTTTTTATTATCTTTATCCTGATAGTGTCGCTGACTACCCACTCCGTGACAGGTACTTCCAGGGGTGAGAGGTAGGCGACGGTGAGGCCGAGGCGGGAGCAGTCGGGCTGTGGGAGCCCCAGTCTGCCGTTCTTTTTACTTTCCTTGCATTTCATTTCATACTGTAGGCTACTGTGTGGTTCTCGATACCCTCGTGGGGTCGGTGTGGTTGTGGATGTTGTTACATTGGATTCGAGATGTTGTGTTTTCCGTATTATCTTCAGTGGGCCAATTTCAAAGAAAACAAAAAAAAAGAAAGATTGCGAAAACCGTTTTTAAAAACTTAGGTGTCGTGTGGGCACCATTTTCAAAACCCTGTGGATTTATGAATTGCGAAAATGGCTTTCAAAACCCAAGTGCTGTGTGGGCACGATTTCCAAACTCTGTGGTTTTATGTTAACTTCAAACTGATTTTCAAACTTGGTGCCGGGTGGGCGCCGTTTTAAACTATTGCGGTTCTATGCTTGAAAATTGACCGGCCTTGGGAATTATATTTGTTGTGCATGTGTAATTAGGACTCTCTCTCTGTTGTGATTAAAGAAATGCTTGCATTACACTGTTGTATCAGCCGCGACGCCGTGCATATACAGAGGAGACTCTGCCCGTTTGTCGAGTAAATCTGTATATGCGGCGGATCTGGACACGCGCCGGGGATGAAAAAAAACAAAAAAAACGAATAAATGGAAGGGGGATTTCCACGCCCCACAGTCGACTCTTAGTCTCCGCTGAACAAAAACCCCCGGGGCGTGACATTTGTTACCACTCAAAATGCTATAGTTAGGTTAAGAAATTTAGTCCCATTACATCATTTATATGTAAAACTATTTCAAATTCTAGGGGTGTCACATGTTAGGGATTTGGTTTAAGAAAACCCTAATCCTAATCCTCTTATGTAAGACATTTGTAAAAATTACACTTACGTCCCCAAATCAAAATTTTGAATTCAAGATCCTAATTTTTAAAAATTCAATTTCAAATTTCTCGAAAAGCGTGCCAAATGCCGAATCTCCCCAAGATAACTAATTTTTACGAATCTCAGTGCGCAAATGCCGCGACTTTTCTGAATTTACCGAAAATTAGTTTTTTAGTCCGATTATCTCGCAAAACGAGCATTTTCGAGAGATCCGGACATCGGATTTGAGATCCGATTGCATCACCGTTTTTAGTTCGACGACTCTATCAGAATGACTATCATCATTTCCGAAAATCTCGTCAGATTAATTAATTAGTCTATTTATGAAAAAAATTTCAATTCTGCGATTTTTTCGCCAAACTTCTTTTTGCACGTTTTTTGATGCTTTCGGCTTGCCAAACATAAAAACAGATGTTACCACGTCGATCAGCTCGACGAAACCAATCAGATAAGGATTTTACTTCGTCGAGTGTGGGTCTAGTTAGGTCAAGTTAGGCTATTCTTTACGGAGATCCTTGAATTTCGAACTTATGAATTTTCGAAATTCCAAAAATCAAATCTCTATTCAAATTTTGAAATTTGAAATTTACAGTTATCACATGGGTTAAATAAAAAATTAGGATATGTGTCACGCCCCGGGGGTTTAAAATAAGCGAAAAATGTGTACATTTTTTTTTTTTTTTTCATAAGTACCTCCACCGGGCACGTACGCAGATCCGCCACATATACAAATTCACCCCGCAAACGGACGGAGTCTCCTTTGTATATGCACGGCGTCGCAAGTATAAATCATACTTTAACCACACTAGCCAAAAAGTTACGTTGAGGGAAAAGATATCATCAAATGCCATAACCAAGCCGGCCACCCACATTTTGAAAGGATAAATCCACAAGTTGTAAAACGGTGCCCACACGACACCCAAATTTTATCAAATTTTTTCGCAATCTTTTACTTGATTCGAAAATAGTGGCCGAAACAACAACTAGTAAGGGAAACATTCATCCACGATAAAAAACAGTTCGAATCCAACATCCACACAATAAAGTATCACACGCACATAAGCTAACTAACCAAAAGTAAACAAACGTAAGTAAAAGAGAAGTCACCAGCCCCTAATCGGGCTAAGATCCTCGAGTCGCGGCCTCGCTGTCGTCCCGGACCCCACCCTTGACCGAACTTGTCACAGTGTGGGGAGTCAGTAACCAAAGAGTAAGAGGTAGATGTAAAACATAAAAAATGCTAAAAGTACTGAAAGAGAAAGCAAACCGATAAACCAGAGCATCCAAAACTCCCCCTCATGAATTCACAATATCCCTGTAAGTTAAAACGGAACACCTGCCAGAAGGTCTAAAGACCTCCAGCGTACAGAGTCACATTGCTCTCACCTTGGAGCTTTTAACCCTTCTACGGTACTTGTGCGGCACCTAAAGTACCCGTAAGGGGCCCCCACCACGTCACCTTGTGGAGTACACGGGTCAACGTACCACCTCTCCGGAAAAGTACACCGATGCGGTGGCCAAACCGCTGGTGTGCGTGTCAACAGCCATGAGCATAAAAACCGAAGACGGTGTGCGATATAGAACACCGCGACACCCGTCGTAACAGATAGTAATAAAGGGATACTCATGCGAAAAGGGGTTAGTTGTAAACCATTAGCACATCTACTTTACTCTTACATAACACATATTGAGGCCTCTCTTTAAAAAGGACGCATGATAAGGGTACCCACCTTGAATCGTGTTGAACAGAACACTTGAAGCCGTCCTGCGCCCTTGCACGATTCCCAGACCTAGAAAGAAAAAACCCCAACAAAACATAACATCGATAAGCTAAACCGAGACCCGCGAAAAACCGTAGCCCCGAACTCTGTCCAGAACAAGACAGAGAACGCCAAGACCTACCCAGACGCGGCGCAAGAACAGCGCGGCGCAGAGATAACGCGGCGGGGCGGTGCGGCCCCGCGCGGGCACCAGCTCCGCGGGGATGCACGTTGCGGCGGGACGGCCCCGCGCGGGCACCAGCCCCGCGCGGGCACCAGCCCCGTGCGGGCGCGCTGCGTGCGGCGCAGCCCTGCGCGGGCTCCAGTCCCGCCCGGGTACGCGCTGCGGTGGTGCGGGCCCGTGCGGGCACCAGCCCCACGCGGGCGCGTTGCGTGCGGCGCAGCCCCGCGCGGGTTCCAGCCCCGCGCGGCAGCGGCGGCTGCCCCGTGCGGGCACAACCCCGCGCGGCCAGCAAGCGGTGCGGCAGCGGCGCGGCGGCGGCTAGGGCATCCTAGGTCGCCCAAACGACAAACCAAGAACGCAAAACCCCAAAACCCAAAAACACGAAACTCAGAACTACGAAAACGCGAGAGAGGTAAACGTCGCTAACCTCGCTCAAACGGAGAAGACAACCCGATCTCGTTCCTCACGGTAGTGAGAATTCGGATCCGCTCCCCGTTGACGGTGACGCTCCGATCCCGGCTTCCGGCATGTTGATCGAAGACGATGGAAGACCCGATCTCTTTTCCTCCCCGAAATAGGTTTCATTTTTCTCTCTTTTCTCTCCGATTAGGGTTTTCGCTTTCTTGAAAATAATAATTAAATATTTTATTTTTTCTCTCGTATGTACAAATAAAACCCTTAATCGAAAGATATAACAGAAAGATTCTCATCTCTTCGAAAAGCGTGCCGATCACGAGGCACGGGTTCCGGTGCATCCTACGAGTACCGAAACCTTCAAAATCCCATTCCGGGAGATCCGCAAATCGGATTTCAGATCCGATCGCTTTGCCGTCCCCCATTTTTCGAGCTCTAACACCGAAAAAATACCCGCACGCGCCGATGCGGTGCCCTAGAAATTCCGCTAATTGATCCCTTAAACAACTAGTTTATTCAAAAGGGGTTAAAGATAAACACAAGATAGTTCGTGATATTACAAGATGAATTAGAGTTTGACACGGTTCGACGACGCCATCAGAATGACGATCATCATTTCCGAAAATCTCGTCAGATTAATTAATTGGTCTATTTATGAAAAAATCACCAATTCTATGATTTTTTCGTCAAACTCCTTTTTGCACGTTTTTTGATGCTTTCGGCTTGTCGAACATAAAAACAGACATTACCACGTCGTTCAGCTCGACGAAACCAATCAAATAGGGATTTTACTTCGTCGAGTGTGGGTCTAGTTAGGTCAAGTTAGGCTATTCTTCACGGAGATCCTTGAATTTCGAACTTTTGAATTTTCGAAATTCCAAAAATTGAATCTCTATTCAAATTTTGAAATTAGAAATTCACGGTTAATAGCACATGGGTTAAATAAAAAATTAGGAGATGAATTAGAGTTTGACACGTGGACAAAAGATTAGAAGAATTAATATAGAGTTATTATAGATAGATTATAGATAGTTTTATTAAACAACTTTTCAATTTATATATATTAAATGAACCTAATCGACGTCATTTACTAATTTATTTCTATAAGGTTATATAGTTAAATCAACAATTAATCTAAAATTTTGAAATTATTTAAAATAATAGCACAAAGAGACTAGCTGAGATGAGAGCTAAAGTGTGTCTGTTTTGCAATTTAGCAAACAATAATCAAGGAGAGAAGTTAAAAAACGATAAAGATTAAGGACCAACAATGCAATTCGGTCCATATTGGGCAAGAGCGCAAATCACATCCTGAAGCCTATGCGGTACCAAAAGGCTCCACGTGTTTTCACAAAAAACAAAAAAAAGAAGGCTAAATTACAGAAAACCTCCCTTTAATATCCCGCTTTTCCACTTTACCTTCCTGTCTTTTAAAAGTCGACAACCTGCCCCCTCGTAATTACCGAAATATGCATTTACCCCCCTGCCAGATATGAAAGTCCATCCATGAGCCTCTAATGGATGCATTTACCCTTTCCCCCCTGCCAGATATGAATTGGTTTCTTACCAATTTGTTACAAGCAATTGGCTCATTAGAGGCTCATGGATGGACTTTCATATCTGGCAGGGGGGTAAATGCATATTTCGGTAATTACGAGGGGGCAGGTTGTCGACTTTTAAAAGACAGGGAGGTAAAGTGAAAAAGCGGAATATTAGAGGAGGGTTTTCTGTAATTTAGCCAAAAAAGAAAGGCAAAACCTAACTGGTAGCAAAACCAAAATGCCAATATACATTTCAAACCTCGCACCTATTCTCCAACACTCCAACAATTATTTTCGTTTTTAAGTAAACTTTTTTATTTCTAAATTTTATTAAAATTAAATTTGACATACTAAACTTTTAAAATAATAAATAATTTATAATTTTAAATCTAATATTACAAATAAAATTTTAAATATCTATTTTTATAACTAAAAATTTCTATAGACCAATAAAAACCATGCTCATGTCATGTCCCTGTTTCTCTCTCTCCTCTGGGAGGCGCCCCCACCCCCTTTTGGCACTTTTCCCCTCGTCTTTCTCTTGGGACCGCACAGTTTTGTTTTGTTTTTTTTTTTTTTTTTTTTTGGCCCCAAATCACCTACCCAATTTGCTCCCGAGCGAATTCCCATGTTGGGTCTCTGGCCATGTCTTTTGCAGTTTCTTCTCTCCCTTCGCTCCCTCTCCGGACCCCGGTTCGCCATTCCCGCTCTTCGTGCGGGCGCCGGGCTCCCGCGGCTGTTAGCGGGAGCTCGGCGAGGCGTGCTAAGAAAGAGGGCGCGGAGAAGGAGGAGAAGGTGGGGGGAGTGGAGAGTGAGAAGGTGGGGGGAGTGGAGAGTGGGAAGCTGAGCGTGCTCTATGATGATGGGTTTGGGAGTGCGAGCGTCAAGGACTACTTCGACGCTGCCAGGGAGATTATTAAGGACGACGGCGGGCCTCCGCGGTGGTTCTGCCCCGTCGAGTGCACGCCGTCGGTGAAGGACCCGCCTCTGCTGCTCTTCTTGCCAGGTTGGTTGGTTCTGTACCGTTTGTCTATCTTGTGTTTGAAGAAATTGTTGTAAAATTATATTTTTTCAAATTAATTTTTTTAAATAATTTAAACTTAATTTAAATTCGAAATACTATATAGTAAAATTTAGATGAAACCTGTGAATGTCGAAGGCGTGCATGAGCACTGTCCTAGAAGCGAGATTGCCCCTCCACGTGCGAGGCTCAGGCAATCACCCCTAACGATACAACAATCACGATCCACCCTGTCGGCAACGACTCCAGGATGGTGCGTAGCGAACCCAAAAACTTTCAGAGATCCAGCAAGAGTAAGATTCGAATCAAAACGAGGAGTGGTAAAAAGTAAATATCACTGTACTGTAGCACCCTAAAATAAGAGGAGAGTATGCTGTAGCTAATATTCAAGCTGATGCCTTAACCAACTCTCTTGCCCTGTATATAGAGAGCCGAACGAGAGAGAGAGCCCATAAACCTACCAGAGGACAAGCTCCAACGGGTGGCTTCCTTGGGCAGCCCACAAGCCACTTCCCAAGGTAGGAGTTAAGGCAAAGAAAAGTCAAAATAAAATAGAACTGAGTCAAGATCGCGCGCGCCATCGCTTGCCCGACCCGACTCGGCTCGGCTCATGCTCGTGCTCGTGCGCACGTGTGTGTTTAGGAGAAGCATTGCTCTTACTTTCTCCTAATCAATACATGCACAAGTGAGGGAGTAAATAAACCCACACTACATGTGATGAGTTTCCAATGTGGGACTAAACATCACATGTAGAGAGAAAATGGGTTTAGGCTCCTAGGCAAAGCCCATTGATATTGGGTCGTCCAGAAAAGCCCAAAGGTCAAAACACAAGTTTAAAATCATCAAAACTATATAAAATCCAACAATCCCCACATGATTTAAAACTTGTAAAAACGAAATATAAAATAAAGTAAAAGAAATACAAAAACTAAAACAGATGCTGGATCCCTTATACCACGTATTCGGCGAAGGTAGCTTTCGGGTTTGAACCTTCACTTAGTATAGGTCTATGTACATCCGAGGGCACAATGATGGACTTCGCCTTGAACCAAGGCCGGCGAATCGGATTTCCACAAACAGTACACATGGTACAGCCGTTTACGTTCCATGCGGGTTAGCGCTTTTATGGCCATGCGCTCATATCGATTCATGTGTGTTTTTAGGGAACCGCCCTCTTTCCATAGTCGTGGCCTCACGACTACACACATATAGTAGGTCCTGATAATGGTGTCTGCAAGGTCACACCCTGCCTCAAGGGTCTCGAAACCATTCAGGGTAAGAACCCTTACTATCCACTTGCATAAATGAGTACTGTCGCCATAGGGATGAGCAAGGTTTTAAGTATCTATCGGCACGGACCGTATCTACCGTGCCGTACCGTGCCAACAAGATACCGGCACGATACAGCTCCCGTGCCGATGACACAGTTCAATACCCTTTTTTCTTAAAATTACTAAATAATTTTCTTAATAAAGTTCAAAATATTTGATAAAGTTACATAATAAGCAATTAAAAAATTTTGTTGCTAAAGAAATTAAATATTTCATGCCATTATGTGTCGGCACGCATGTATTTTTTGTGACCGGCACTCATCGGCACTGCTCGGCACGCACCGTGCCGTACCGTGCCGTACCGTGCCGGCAAGTTTTCGGCACGACCCCGTGCCACGACACTTAAATCCTTGGCCATGGTTTCAAGTGCCGCCCGTGCCGCTGCGGCACGGGCGGCACGTACCGTGCCCCCATATTGGGGGCACGGTACAGAGGGGGTGCCACAACACCCACCGTGCCGCGATACCCGCGAGGGTATCGCGCGAGACAGAGCGATACCCTCGTGCGTATCGTGCGGCACGGGCGGCACGTTCCGCCCGTGCCCGTTTTTTTTTTTTTTTTTTTTTTTTTTATGTTGCTCTCCTCTCTCTCTCTCTCTCTCTCTCTCTCTCTCTCTCTCTCTCTCTCTCTACACTCAAAGTAGTTTTGATTTTTTTTTTTTTTGAGTTTTTTTTTTGAAGATTTATTTATTTATTTATTTGGTGGGTTTTGTGTCTCTCATCTTTTTCTTTTTTTTTTTGGTAGATTTTTTTTTTTTGATAGGTCCTCATGTTCTTTATTCGATTTTTTTTTTTTATGATTTTTTTTTTTGGGGATTGGCCTTTGTATCTCCACGTAGTTTTTTTTTTTTGAATATTTTAATTTGTAAATTTTTTAAAAATAATATATATATAAAATTAGATAATTTTTTATCTGTTGTTTATAAAAAGTTGAAATAGATATACTTGATTTAATTATTATATAATTAAATTTTTAATTATTTTGGATAGATCTAGTATTTTATATAAGATTTACAATAAAAATAATTTTTACTTTAAAGATTGGTTTTTAATTTAAAAAATTAAAAATACTAATAAAATTAAAAGTTAAATTAAATCAATTGATACTTAAATTTGTTTAATTTATTTGTCTTTTAATTTATTGCTCTTGTTGTTCTTTTTCAGTATATTGTTCTTTTTCTAACTTTCTTAAATAAATTTTACTAGTAAATTTTATTATTATATTTTAATTTCTATTCTCTATGAGGTATAATTTTTTTTTTTACATTTAAAAAAACTTACCACTATATTAATTGATTAGTATAGTAAGTTATATATAGTCAATATTCATAATTATTTGACTAAATCTTTCAAAATAACATTATAAAAGTTTATTAGGAACAAAAAAACTGTAAAAAAAACGTGCCAGAGCGTGCCACTGAGAGATCATGCGTATCCATCGGCACGCAAGCGTGCCACGTGTCGGCACGGAAGCGTGCCGGTACCGTACCGTGCCAGGTGGACAACGGCACGCCCCCGTGCCACGGCACTTTATTCCTTGGAAGTAGCAGAAAGGAAAAATAGAACTTTAATGGATATAGTAAATTTGATAATTATTAGTTCTGGTGCACCCAAGAACTTGTGGGGGGAAGCTTTGATGACTGCTTGTGTAATTCTTAATAGGATTTCCCACAAGAGTTCTTCTATATCTCCCTATGAACTTTGGAAGGGAAGAAAACCTAATCTGAATTATTTTAAAGTGTCGGGGTGCCTAGCTAAAGTGAAAATTCCTGAAAATAAGAAGAGAAAGATTGGTCCTAAGACTGTGGATACTGTTTACTTAGGCTATGCAGATAGTAGTAATGCTAACAAATGTTTGATGGTAAATTCTGAGGTTAATGAGATTTCTAACAATACAATTATTGAAGCTAGGAATGCAGTATACTTTGGGGATATCTTTCCTTTTAGAACTAGAGTAGATAGACCTGTTCCTGCTGGATCTATAGGTAGCTCTAGTAGACCTAGCACTAGTGAACCTATAGAAGAGTCTGAACCTAGGAGAAGTAAGTGTCCTAGGATTGAGAAGACTTTTGGTGATGATTTCTGTGTCCTACTTGTAGAAGATACCCCATCTACCTTTGACCAAGCTATGACTTCTGTAGATGCATCATTTTGAAAAAAAGCTGTTAAATTGGAGATGCAATCTATTCTACAGAATCATACTTGGGAGTTATCTGATTTACCTGTAGGTTGTAAGCCTGTAGGATGTAGATGGATCTTTAAGAAGTTGAAACCAGATGGATCTGTAGATAAGTATAAGGCTAGACTTGTAGCTCAGGATTTTTCCCAGAAGCCTGGTGTAGATTATTTTGATGTGTATGCTCATGTAGTTAGGATTACTTCTATTAGGATTCTGCTAGCTTTAGCCTCTGTCCATAATTTGATTATTCATCAGATGGATGTTAAGACTGCTTTTCTAAATGGTGATTTAGAGGAAGAGATTTATATGAAGCAACCTGAGGGATTTATTGTTGCTGGACATGAAAACAAAGTTTGCAAGTTGACAAAATCTTTATATGGACTTAAACAAGCTCCTAAGCAATGGCATTTGAAATTTGACTCTTTGGTAGTGAAAGATGGTTTTCATGTGAACATGTCTGATGAATGTGTGTACTCAAAGGAATACAATGGACAAATAGTGATCCTATGTTTGTATGTTGATGATATTTTGATCTTTGGAACCAATATGGATGTAATAATGGATGTTAGGAAATTACTTAATGATAATTTTGATATGAAGGATCTTGGACAAGCTGGTGTGATTCTGAACATGAAGATCATAAGAAAATCAAATGAAATTATTATGAGTCAATCTCATTACAGTGAACAAGTGCTAAAGAAGTATGGATATTTTGATTCTAAGATTGTTGTAACACCTTATGATCCTAGTGTACATCTTAAGAAGAATAAAGGTGATCCTATAGGACAGAATAGGTATGCTCAGATTATAGGATCTCTAGGTTATCTTGTAGATTACACTAGACCTGATTTAGCCTATGCTGTGAACAGATTGAGAAGATATACCCATAACGCAAATAGAGAACATTGGAATGCCTCAGAAAGAGTTTTGAGATATCTGAAAGGCACTGTATCTTATGGATTGCATTTTTGTGAATTCCCTGCTGTATTAGAAGGATTTAGTGATGCTAACCGGATAAGTGACACAGCTGATGTGAAGTCAACTACTAGATTTGTTTTTCTCCTTGGTGGAGCAGCTGTTTCTTGGGAGTCATCGAAACAATCATTGATAGCTAGAAATACAATGGAATCCGAGCTTATAGCTTTAGGACCACTGTAGCAGAGGCTAAGTGGATTAGAGAATTTCTGTATGACTTGCCACTGATGGAGCGACCTTTGGCACCTATATGTATACATTATGATTGCAGATCTGCAATTGACAAGTGTGCTCGAGAAAATGTGGAAACAAAGATGAATAGATTTATGAAAGTAAGACAAAAGTATATTCGACAGAATATTAAGAAAAATGTAATTGCATTGGAATTTATGAAATCTGCAAAGAACTTAGCTGATCAGCTTACTAAAGGTTTGTCTAGGACAGTGATCCTAGAATCGTTGAGGGGGATGGGGCTTAGCCCACAATAGAAACTACCGGCGACGGCAACCCAACCTCTTGGAGGTTTAATGGGTAGAAACAAGTCGAATTGATAGTTGTGCGGAGCACTGCTTTTATATACTCATCCGCCTACTTCATTAGATTGAGGTGTATATGGTGCAGTTACTTGATGTACAATTCCAAATTCTTGACAGAAAACAGTCATCTCATTCGATGTATATTCACCTCCTCTATCGGATCTTAGAATCTTAATTTTCTTATCCAATTGATTTTCAACCTCAGCTTCATAAATCTTAAATTTATTCAAAACTTCATCTTTATTATTAATCAGATAAATATAACAATATTTCGAATGATCATTAATGAATGTTACAAAATATTTGCTTCCACCCCTACTGGGTCTATATCCATCACAAACATCACTGTGTATAAGTTCTAACAGATCAGAATCTCTATCTACAAATCTAAATGGTTTCCTAGGTTTCTTAGCTTGCACACATATTTCACATCTATGATCATTTGAAACAAACTTACGAATTAAATCAAAATTCATCAATCTCTTAATAGTATTGAAATTCACATGTCCCAATCTTCTATGCCAAACATCAGATGAAACAACATTCAAAATAATACTTTCATTAATAGTAGAAGTCATCACAGAAAGCTTAAATAATCCATCACTCAAAAATCCTTTCCCAATAAAATTCACACCTTTAGTAATTACTACTCTATTACATTCAAAAACAAAAAATCTTGCTGAACTAAAAGAGAAGCACTAATCAAGTTCTTCCTCAGATCGGAAACATGATGCACGCCGTGCAAGGAAAGAGTCTTCCCAGAGGTTAACTTTAGGTCCACTCGACCAGTCCCAAGCACGCGCGAAGATGCTGCATTTTCCATGTTCACCGATCCTCTACTTCAGTCCTATAAGTGGAAAACCAAGAGCGGTCAGAGCAAGCATGCACATTTGCTCCAGTGTCAATCCACCAATCAGAAGAACTAAGAGCAAGGTTAATCTCGGGTAAGCTAGATCCTAACCTGATAGTGGAGTC
Source organism: Tillandsia fasciculata (assembly GCA_029168755.2). Taxonomy (NCBI): domain Eukaryota; kingdom Viridiplantae; phylum Streptophyta; class Magnoliopsida; order Poales; family Bromeliaceae; genus Tillandsia; species Tillandsia fasciculata. The sequence continues at coordinate 1,249,581 of CM054953.1, read as the reverse complement.
AGAAGGGTTGAAAATTTCTACCCTTGGGTTTCGGGTTTTCTACTAGGTTGGCTTGGGTAGAAGGTTCGCTAGGCTTCTTATCCCTAGCACGGTTGTTTTTTTCTATCCTAAGTGATCTTAGGACAAAATTCAGGAAAAGTTCTCTTTGATTGTGGTTCAGATCATTGGCATGGCTAGACCAGAAAGAAGGCAACTTATCTATTAAAGTGGCAACTAAGAAACTCTCATCTAGATCTATACCACTAGATCTAAGCTGCTCATTAATGTACTCAAAATTCTGAAGTTGGTCAGACATTGGTTTACTATCTACCAATTTAAACTTAAGCAAATTTGAAACTTGGTATCTCTTCTTAGTAGGATCATTCTGGCCATACTTTTGTTCTAAGGAAATCCAGAGTTCCCTAGCAGTCTGAATATTACAGTAAATATCATAGAGCTTATCAGATAGAGTGCTAAGGATTCGGTTCAGACAATGATAATTAATCATAGTAGGATCAGAATGAGGCACAGGCACAGGTGAAGGTGCAACAGGAGGAGGAGTAGGAGCATTCTGTGACTTGCTGCGAGTCTGAGGGTGATTTGTCACAGTCTGAATAGCACCATCAGGTGCAGTTTCATTTCCATTCTCAACAGGATCTGAGATGGCAGAAACAAGCCGAAGCGTGGTGAGCCAGAATCGCATTTGGTTTTGCCACCTTCTAAAATTACGGCAATCAAAAGTAAACGGCTTCGCCGAATACGAATCCTCCATAAATCCAAATCTGTTTAAATAAAAACCTACTACAATGTCACAAAATTATTCTAAATTTAAAAACAGTTAATCTAAGTTGACGGGTTTAAATTAACAATAATTATACTAAATTTTAAATAACAGTTAAACTATGTTTTAATTAACAATATAGAAGAAATAATTATACCATCACAACTATGTTATTAATTAATCAACTGTACTCACAGTTTTAGAAGAATCAAATATTAAACAGTGTAATATAACAAACGATTCTCCGAAGTATACTAACAATTCTATATTGGGTATATATAAGTGTACACCCCATGAGGGGTGTACATCCTACACCTCACCCCATCCTGGGGTGGGGCTTCTTCCACTGGTCACCCCACCCCAGGATGGGGTGGGGTGTAGGATGTACATCCCTTATGGGGTGTACACCTAGCAAAGCCCTTCTATATTAACAATACTATAGAAGCAGTACAAACAGTAAAAAGATATTCTCAACAACTACACTAAGGCTGTGTTTGGTTCGGGTATAAACGAAAACTGGTTATTCCTATTGTAGGTATAAGTTCAGGTACAAACAGGAATTTAAGTAATTTTGTGTTTGATTGAGTATAAGAGTTGTACCGGGATAAAAAAATTGTGTTTGGTAAGTTAAAGAGGAATAAGATAAATAAAGTGGATTAAATTTTTAATTTAAGATAAAAATTTTACTGATATGATTTTAAATATTTAATTTAAAATATTTATTAAAATTTATATTTTACTTATATATAAAAAAAAATTATTAAAAAATCTTCGGTTTTTGAAAATTTATAAATTTTTAAAAAATTCAAAATTTTGTATATAAAAAAATGTATAAATTTAAAAATTTTAAAAATTTTGTATAAATTTATTAAAAATTAAAGTTAAAAATTTAAAAATTTGTATAAATTTTAAATTTAATAAATTCTAAAATTTTATAAATTTTTAAATTTATTAAAAATTAAAGATAAAAATTTTAAAAGCTATAAAATTTTAAAATTCTCTAAAGTTAAAAATTTATAAATGTTAAAAATTTTAATTTTATTTGTCTCAAAAAATTACAAAAAGTGGGAGCAAAGATTTTAATTTTAAAATTTGTATAATTTTAAAAAATTTTATAAAAAATTGTATAAATTAATAAAAATTTTAAAAAATAAAATTTTTTTTTTTAGATTTATTAAAAAATAAAATGAAAAATTTTAAAATTAAAAAAAAAAATTAATTTTATAAATTTAAATATCTTATAATTTAAAATTTAAAAAAAAAAAAGAAACGAGGTGGAACAAGGTTGGAACCCAACCTTGTTCCACCAAGGGGTGGGAAACGGTTCCCACCTTTTAGCAGCTTATCCTTGGATAACCCACTAGGGGTGGGAACAACAATTCCCACCCCCCCAAAATACTGTTTGGGGATAAGGGGAGGGATAATCCCTTTATCCCCCTCTTATCGCCATTCCCAAACGGGCCCTAACAGTATTATGTTATCACAATTTTATCAATACTAACAGACCAAAGCAATTAAATAATTATGTAGTTCACAGTACTAACAGTGTTAATAGTACTAACAGTTAACAGGTTAACACTATGTTAAATTATTAAGTAAACTATCACAACAGTATTATCAGCTAATTAGGTCTACTAGCATTATTAAATATTTAATAGTTTAAAATAATCAGAAGAATTCTCGCAATAGTATAAAAGTAACAGTGTACTTAACACAATAGTTTTTTAATAGGACAGTTCTATGTATACTAACAATAAAATTTAACAACTATATGATCAACTATGGTAACAGAGATCAACAGTGTAAGTACGATAGTGTAAAGGAATTAATTATACTAACACAATATTATTCTAATTGACAGTGCAATAGTATAATAAACAGTATTTCACTAATTATATGAAAAGATAATATGAATTAGATCTCGCTTCTAGAATGTTGTAAAATTATATCTTTTCAAATTAATTCTTTTAAATAATTTAAACTTAATTTAAACTCGAAATACTATATAGCAAAATTTAGATGAAGCCTGTGAATGTCGAGGCGTGCATGAGCACTGTCCTAGAAGCGAGATTGCCCCTCCACGTACGAGGCTCCGGCAATCACCCCTAGCGATACAACGACCACGGTCCACCCCATCGACAACGACTCCGGGATGGTGCGTAGCGAACCCAACAACTTTCAGAGATCCAGCAAGAGTAAGATTCGAATCAAAATGAGTAGTAAAAAGTAAATCTCAGTGTACTGTAGCACTGTAAAATAAGAGGAGAGTATGCTGTAGCTAATGTTCAAGCTGATGCCTTAACCAACTCTCTTGCCCTGTATATAGAGAGCCCAACGAGAGAGAGAGCCCATAAACCTACCAGGGGACAAGCTCCAACGGGTGGCTTCCTTGGGCAGCCCACAAGCCACTTTCCAAGGAAGGCTCTTGGGTAGCCCAAGAAGCAACTTCCCAAGGTAGGAGTTAAGGCAAAAAGAAAAGTCAAAATAAAATAGAACCGAGTCAAGATCGCGCACGCCGCCGCCCACCTGACCCGACTCGGCGCGGCTCGGCTCGTGCTCGTGCCGTGCGCCCGTGTATGTTTAGGAGAAGCATTGCTCTCACTTTCTCCTAACCAACACATGCACAAGTGAGGGAGTAAATAAACCCACTTTACATGTGATGAGTTTCCAATGTGGGACTAAACATCACATGTAGAGGGAAAATGAGGTTGGGCTCCCAGACAAAGCCCATTGATATTGGGCCGCTCAGAAAAGCCCAAAGGCCAAAACACAAGTTTAAAATCACCAAAACTATATAAAATCCAACAAAAATGGCTGTGAGAAGGTTACATTTTGCATCGCTACTTTGTAATGCATCCATCTTGTTGATCCTGAATTGCTGTTTTGTGAGTTGGGCTTTTTCTTTTTCTTTTTTGTAGGAAGTGATGGTGTAGGGATTGGGCTCATTTTGCATCACAAATCGCTCGGGAAGTAAGTTACTTTGTCACATTCTTGTAGCTCGAATATTAGCTTCTGTGATTAATAGCAAGCTTGTATGATCTTCGATAAGTGTAGATTTTTGGTTCATTGCCCACTGCTTTGTGTCGCGGCGCTGTACTCAGTACTTCAAGATTGTTTGTTGAGTGTAGCATGTATGGACAATTGATATACCCAATGTAAAGCCGAGATTACTTGTGTTGCCTCAAACATTGCAAGTAAAAACTTGGAGCATGATGTGCATTTACCGTAAAGTGCTTTCAGAGAGTAATACGATGAATTCTATGGACTCTTATGACTCGTGTATGAAGAAATACATGCTTAACTCTTGAGAATATGTTTTCTTAATGATGATTCTATGGACATTCATGTGATTGAAGTCAACTGAAACATATATATAAAGAAACCTGCCCTTTGCATGAATATCAAATGAAAAGAACAAATATGCCCTAGTCTAAAGTTTTTACTCGATTGGCTTTAATTGGGCTGACAATAGGATAACTACTGACTTCTTTGGGACCATCAATCACATGCCTAGTTCGACAGTGAGCATGATAATCTTGAAGCCCAAATTTGATATGTAACCATTTTTTTTCCTTTTCACTTTTCTTATCATCAATTATGATTGGAAAAATTTAGTTGACTTGTTGGCTTAAAGGGGCCAGCATCATGCCTTGTGGCGAGAGGCTACGTTGGGCTGAGTTACAAATTGAGATCCGTGGGTGCTATGTCTGCACGCTTTAAGTGAATTGGCTGCATCATTTTGATAGCTCGATCTTTTGGAATTAATGGTTAGCACCAACGATCCTCCATGACTGTGTAGAGACATTATTCAAGGTCATGCATTGTATTTTGTTTGACTAGTTGTATTTTAGTTTACAACTTAGTGTTTGTTTGGCTTGCTTTTGCTTTTGCTTTTGTTTTCAACTACAATCACTTCTAGTAGAGCTGGCAAACAAAAAAGTTTCGAGCATCTTGTGCCAGAAAACTGAAGGAAGATTCGAAGCTGCAAAAGCAAAATTTCCAAATAGATGTTTCCACTTCCACTATAATACTATAGAGAAAAGCTGTTGGAGGGGGTCTTAATAGAGTGCCTCTCTCAATAACATTAAAGAAACATTTCCTCCAATAGCACTACACCCTACAGTATGGCCAAACAGGACCTTACACTTTTGTTTATTTGTTTGTGAATTGTATTTTTTCTAGAATTTTTTTTGAAGCGTGATCCTTTACCAAGTTGTTGATGGCATTATGACAATTTTGCTCTTTTTCTTGATCTCTAGGGTTTTTCAAGTTAGATGTTTGCATATCCCAGTAAATGATCGAACACCATTTGAAGGTTCTAACATCTCGTCTTTCTTTAATTTGATTCTTTTAGTTGTTTTTACTGAAAGTTACAATTGGGCTAATCCTTTGTTACTCCAATTAATGAAATGCATGTTGTACACAATTTAGTTCTTGAATTTAAGAGAATTGTGGCCCTGCACTTCTCTATATTCCGCAATTGCATCCTTGGACCCATTTGCTGTCTAATATCCATTGTCTCACACATGCTCTGCATATAAACATTTTCCTGTAAAACGACCATTTTAATCCCATTCCAGTTTTTTGAGTTGAGAAGTTATTTTAAATGGAAGGTTTAAAATGGTCATTCTATAGGAGGCGTTGTCAGGTATGTGGTTGCGATGTACAGGGAAGTTTGGGGACTAACTCACAACATTGCAAATGTGCCTCTATTATCCATATGTTTTACTTATTTACATATTGTTAAATGTGAGACTATCTTCATCATTTTTGTTTCAATTTTGTGAAACCTGAAATGATATTCTTTTAACATGTACGCATTAAGGGCTGGTCAAAATTGTGGAACAAGCTATCAAGTATGAGCATGTTGTGTCTCCAAAAAGACCAATATATATTGTTGGGGAGTCATTTGGGGGATGCCTGGCGCTTGCTGTTGCTGCTCGCAATTCTACTATCGATTTGATACTAATTCTAGTCAATCCAGGCAGGTTAAAACAATCGCCAAAGATTCTGTTAAACTTTTTTCCACTAATTTTGGTTGTTCTTCTTCAATTATTTGCGTTAAATTTTCTATCGAATTAATAATTTTTTTTTTCTTTTTTCTTTTTGTCCAGCAACATCATTTGAGAACAACAAACTGCAACCTCTTCTCCCTGTTTTGGAGGCTTTACCAAGCAATCTTCACTTTACAATACCCTATTTCCTGAGCTTCGTAATGGGTACTTAGTTATCAATTTCCAGTTTTGTTTGTCATTTCTAATTAAACTATTGAAATAAACTAATAGTCTTCTTTCTAACAAAATAGATAGGACTATGGTGGAAACTTGATGGATGAACTACGGAAATAATGTACGGACTTTTGTTTTCTTACCATGCTAGCCAACAGAATGGATCACTAAACTACGAAGCACAATTTTATTATGGTTGAACTAAGTACTCCCGGGAAAATATTGCAAAGAAAAAAATTAATTGAGCTTATTAATTGGATTAGAAAAATTTCTTGATATGGAATATCGTCTGGGTTGGTTCACTCTTTTGGAGCATGAAATGAAAAAATGGAAATTATCATGACGATCTGCTAGGACCTACTTGAGCTCAACGTTGCAACATACCTACCAAAGTAAAGTCCATAAGATATATCTTTGGATTCACTATTATACAAAAAAAATTATCATGATTAGGACTCAAATAATCCAGAAGGAAAAGCAATATTCTTTCTCTTTTTTATACAACCCAAATAGTTATTACATTTTGTTCTTTTCCTTTTTTTAATACCCTTAGGCTACATGCTGTCGAGGGTATTTCTATCTTGGTCACAGAATGGTAGGGCGTTATCTATTGAGCTACGCCCTTCTTCGCGCCGGCGCGCTACTCACGGATAAACCTGAAAAACATGGGTGCGAGAATTATAAAAATAGTTCCCAGTGGGTTCGACCACCTAAGAGAGAAGTTAGACCCATTAGGTCCAAAGGAGGCAAAATGAGCATATAGTAAATAAAAATCTGCTGAAATGTAAGTCTCTACTATATGCAACATAAATAATATGCTATGCTTCGACTATTGCGATAATGAAATCTATGCAAGTAGGTTTACCATTCTACTTTCTATTTCACCTATCCATTTCTATCCAATCCATCTTAAGGTTCTTTTTACCTTAGTCACATTACCCGACTCTTTTTTGAGTCAACCATTGGCGGAACCACCGATGGGTGAGGAACGAGCCGTACACTCTCGGTCCATAGATCATCCTATGGGTATCACGCCCCGGAATTTTAAAAGTTGTCTACATTTTTTTTTTATAAATCAGTGTCAAAACAAATCTCCAGGACGCGACTAGATCGCCACGTGTATAGAAAATTCTCTGTACACTCGGGCAGAGTCTTCCCTATACATGCACGGTTAGGCAAGTACATAATGCACAATCAGAGTACTAACTAACAACATAAATAATAATCAACTAAAAAATCCGACATAACTGATAATTAATCCAACATAAATAACATCATAAATAAATCCACATTTAACATAATCATAAGTAGCTAAGTCATGATCATAATCTCAATACATAATAGTAACAACTAAGATCCAATAACGCAACAAAAGCAGTAAGAAGACGCAGGCTAGCTATCAAGCTAGTATCATGGGGACGGCTCTATCGGAATCGCCTCACCACATCGTTTCGACGTCCCACCTCCCGACAGACCTGAAAAATAGGTCACCAAAGGGTGTGAGATACAACTAAATGTATACCAGTGGATACAACGAGCCGGGGAACAGCAAGTCGTACCTACTGGTATACAATAATCGACGGATAACAAATCAGTAGGTAGATATGGAAGTAGATAACTGACAGGTATAATAATCACAATGCTGAATATAAAAGAGTACTGAAATACATGTGCTAGAGCATGCTGGATATAGATAACAACAGTACATGATGAAACATGATAGTAAGAACTATGCATCTGTCACGCCCCGAGACCGCCAATTTGGACAATTCGGGCACGCCAACAGACCCCCCAATCGAGCATGACTTCTCTAAACCCGAATGGAGCGGAACATCCATCTCAATCGATATGAGTGCACAATGAGATATAATATCAGAGTATAATAACTGCTAAACTAAAACTTTCATCCATTTAAACAACAGTTTTAATATGCAGCTGAAAGTAAAGTACAAGAGTGAACAACACGATATAGTATTAGTTACATCTTTCTCTCGACAAATATTTAAACAATAGTTACAATTTTTCATATTTTTCTTCATAATACATAGTTCACTTAAAATGCCAAAAAGGTAATGATACTGCTATACCCTCTAGGTCTCTAAGCTGCCGGGCTCTTGCCCCTGTCGCGTGCCTCGCCGGCGGTATCTTGATATGTAAAAATGGTAAGTAACGGGGTGTGAGAACTACGAATAGTTCCAATGGGTTTAACCATCGAGAAACATATTCTACACCTCTTGGTCCAATGAAAGCAATAGTAGCAAGATATATGTATATGGAAAGCTATAAATGCTAAGCTAGCATGCTGATATAAAATCACTACACTATTAGTCATGCTCAAATAGTATGCTACTATGCCATAATTTGGTCACTATGCCGCTATGCAAGGGTTACATCTAACCCGACCACCTTGGCCGCTCTACACTTTCTTTTAATTCTTTAGCCCTTTGGAAGTATCTCGTCTGATAGGCCCGTGCCCTGATAGTCATGCTACCAATTGACGAGTCACAAATCCAAAGACGCTATTTGCATTTTAATTTCTCTGTATACCATTCGGAAGTACCTTGCCTAAAAGGGCTCATGCCCGGGGAGACAGCATCAGCTCACATCTCCCAAATTTATGAGTCCCAAATCCGAAGGTGCCATATTCGTTATCTTTTACTTTTGCCTTTTACCTTAGGTTATTAACTCTAGGATAGCCATGATGTCTCAAGAACCATCATTTAGGTTGGAGTTATCTTGTTTGCTCAAGTTTGCACATTCATCCTAAGTCCATAGCTCTAGGGTCGCTAATCGCCATTAAGCACACCAACCTCAACCGAACAACTCTAATCCTAGAGTTTATGAACTCTATGTTGAGAACTCTATCATTCCTCCTTAGGTTTTTTCCTAAGTTAATGCCCACTCATTTCAACCTAGATTTTGCTCCTAGGTTTCATGCAATACATCTTGACCTCTTAACCTAGGTTTTCTCCTAAGTCAAATACTACTTAACCTTATACAAGAATAACCTTTATCTAGATTTTATATACACTTGTCTCTTAGGGTTAAACCCTAACACGGTCATGATCATGCATTATCTATACAACTCTTACTAGCATGCTTATAGATTCAAAAAGCAAAGAAAAAGAGTAGAGAGCACCGTTTTCGGTAGAATCCCCCACCTTGTGTTCTCTTTGAAAGAAGAAGGGGTTTGATCTCTCAAATCACCAAGAAATCTCCTAAAAATGGGAAGAGAGCTCATAAGAGATCATTTTATCTCTTTTAAATCCATAAAAACCCAAAACTACTTAAACCCTAAAAACTTATCTCTTGTTCTTGCTGCAAAAATGTGGAGAAGAGGATCCTTTCCACCTCCAATGATCTCCTTTAGAAGCCTCCTCCCAATCTCTTGCCTTCCAAAAGATAAACCCTCCAATCTTCCAAGTTAGGGTTTCTCTCCCAAGCTTCTAGAGAGAGAAAGAGAAGAGGGAAATAAGAAAGAGGGTGGGTTATGTGTGTTTGGCTGTGAGGGGGAGGGGTTTAAACCATCTTAACCCAAGCTAAACCCTCCAATTAACTATAGTTCACCAACTCTGCACTTGCTGTGAGGAGCTTGGAGTACCGGTACACGGGCTGGGGTACCGGTACGCTGGCTGGGGTACCGGTACCCGGGTTTTGGTTTCGGTACGCCAACACTCTAAATCTCCAACCCGAGAGCTGGGTTTTCTTGTCTTCTGTGGGGTATCGGTACGTGCCTTGGGGTACCGGTACTCGCCTTGGGGTACCGGTACTCCATGCTACAACCTGGACTCTTAATCATTTATCTTTTCATTCATTTTAACTCAAATTGAAGTTAAAGTGATTGTCCATTTGCCCAGACACCCTATGACCCATTCTAGGGTTATATTTGGTTAACTTTTTAACCTTGTGATCACATATACTTGTTCTTATAGTTTGACTCTTAAGTTAAATACTCTACTATCTGTTTCACTCTTTAACTTTGTTGTCACATACCCTTTTCCTTAGAGTTTCTTTAACTCTATGTTTTTCTCTCTCCATATAACCTAGAGTACGTTCGACTCTATATTGAATATTTTATTCTCAACCTTAGGTTATCCCCTAAGGCAATGTCACTCGTTCATCTAGGTTTAACTCCTAGGACATCATGCCACTCGTTAAACCCTTAATCTAGGTTTTCTTCTAGTTTTACTACCAAACATGCTCTTTTCCCTTATGCTTTTGCATGATTCCTAGGGTTACACCCTAACATGATCACAATCATAAAATAGTATTTATCATCTATTTTAGTTAAATAAAAAATGACACTTTTTTCTAAATTCATTTACACATGCAAATATATCACCTAATTTAGGTAAATAAAAAATTTGCACTTTTCCCCTAAGTCCATTTACACATGCAAATATATCACATAATTTAGGTAAATCATAAATTTGCATTTCTCATATGTGTTCATCTACACATGCAAGTTTATCTCTATTTTGGATAAATTATAAATTTAGCACTTTTCATCTGTATTCATCTACACATACAAATTTATCCCATATTTTGGGTAAATCATAAATTTAGCACTTTTCATTTGTATTCATCTATACATGCAAATTTATCCCCTATTTTGGGTAAACCATAAATTTAGCATTTTTCATCTGTATTCATCTACACATGCAAATTTATCCCCTATTTGGGGTAAATCATAAATTTAGCACTTTTCATCTGTATTCATCTACACATGCAAATTTATCCCATATTTTGGGTAAATAAAAAAATAGCACTTTTCATCTATGTTCATCTACACATGCAAATTTATCACCTATATTAGCAATTAGAAAATTTCACTTTTCTCTATGTTATTTACACATGTAAATTTATCACCTATATTTGGCAATTTAAAAATTTCACTTTTCTCTATGTCCATTTACACATGCAAATTTATCACCAATATTTAGCAATTAGAAATTTCACTTTTCTCTATGTCTATTTACACATGCAAATTTATCACATATATTTGGCAATTTAAAAATTTCACTTTTCTCTATGTCCATTTACACATGTAAATTTATCACCAATATTTGGCAATTAGAAAATTTCACTTTACTCTATGTCCATTTACACATACAAATTTATCACCTATATTTGGCAATTTAAAAATTTCACTTTTCTCTATGTCCATTTACACATGCAAATTTATCACCTATATTTGGCAATTAGAAAATTCCACTTTACTCTATGTCCATTTACACATGCAAATTTATCACCTATATTTGGTAATTTAAAAATATCTTTTTTTTCTATGTCCATTTACACATGCAAATTTATCACCTATATAGATAAATTAAAACTACATCTCTCCTCTACACTAGCATACTACTACAGTACTTCTAAAATCAAAAGCAGAGGAAAGGGGAGAGATCATCCCTTTTCGGTAGAATCCCCTACCTTGTGTCGCCTCTAATTGCTTGTAGACACTTGCAATTGGTCTCCCCGCGATTTTTCTTGTCTCTTCGAGGTTGCACGCAAAATGGTGCATGTCATCCGAGTCTGCACGCAAAACGGTGCACGTCCCGAAATGCCCAGCGGTACTTCGCGCAGCAAAACGGCAGAGTCAACGGCGTCCCTAACAGGTAAAAGGTATGGGGTTCAAATCCAAAACTCTGAAGGGAAAATCCCAAAACTGTGCCGAAAAACACCGCGAAATAACAAACAGAACCTACCTCGACATCGACGCGCCGTCCAACACGCGCATGTGCGTCCATTCGGCTTCTTGGAAGACCTTGCATGCCCTCCACGGGCTCGCGGCACCCCAAAACTTCTCCCACGAAATGCCCCTCTCCCTCCTTTGGACCCACGGTTGGAGCAAAAAGGAAAAAAAAGGAGGAATGAGGGGAATTTCAGGCTTTTATAGCCTGAAAACACCACTTTCGGGCGCCATATTCGGGCGCCTGAAAGTGATTCGGGCTGCTACAGTGGACAACCAATTGTCCACGTCATCCGCATTCGGCCAATCGGGGAGCGACACGCGTCCCCGCACCCGCACACCGCGTCCACGGACCAGTGGCGGCCAGTGGGCGGGCGCCACCTGGCACCCACTCTGTGCCCCTCCGCGTCAACGGGCCAGCGACGCGTCGCATCACGCGTCGCGTCGCTGTCCCGGCCAACGGGGGCCTGCCACGTGGCGGCCCCCCCGCTCACCCGCCAACGCGCGCGCTTCCCCGCGCACGCATGTTGCGCGCGTAGGGCTGCGGCCAGTGGGGCGCCGCCACGTGGCGCTCCCACCTGCCTCCCCCCTGCGCGCCGCGTGCCCTTGCACCTCGCGCCGTGCGCCAACACCTTGTGATCCGCGCGTTGCCTCGGGATCCGCGCCATGTCTCGGGATTCGCGCCACCCTGAGATTCGCGCACTGGCTCTCCCACCTGCCTCCCCCCTGCGCATCGCGTGCCCTTGCACCTCGTGCTGTCCGCCAACACCTTGTGATCTGCGCATTGCTTCGTGATCCGTGCATTGCCTCGGGATTCGTGCCATGCCTCGGGATCCGCGCCACCTCGAGATTTGCGCATCTCGAATTACGTGTTCGCCTCGAAATGCGCTCCCCCTCGAAAAGCGTGCCCATCTCGAAATGCGTACACCCCTTGAAACGCGTGCTCGTCTCAAAATGCGTGTGCGGCTCGAAACGTGTGCCCGCCTCAGGATGCGTGTCAGCATCGCTACAGCAAACCGGGCACAGCTACAGTGAAAATCGGGCGCTGCTACAGTGAATTCCGGGTGCCCGGAAGTACGGCCCAATTCGGATTTCGCCCGTTTTTCGACCGTTTTCGTCTGTTTTCATCCCGTTTTTGCTCAAATTTGACAGGCAGACTCAACTCAACTTAATTTATCACGGGATATTTTAATTTTTTTGTTTGGACCATTTCTGGGTCACCAAAAGTCTCGCTGTATTCACAATCGCTGGCGGACCCCATTCTCACTGCTCGGGTATCCGATCAACGCTAAACTTTTACTGTGGCCCTAAAACATAATTACGGACCTCCCGATTTTTTTTCAGAATTTTCTGACACTGTAAATTTTTTGCCAAAATCTGAGCTCCATTTCTCATATAAAATTTCAAACTCCTCATTTTTATTTCGATTTCGGCCAATTCACTTCCAAATTATTCTTTACTTCACTAAGTTCAATAAAAATACTATTTTTATTTATATTTGGTTATATACCAAAAATCTAGTACATTACAACGACTTTCCTATTCATGTGGTCTTCCTACCACTTATTTTTCCAACCTATGTTCCATGACACTTGGTTTTCGAGTTCAGTCCTGTTATTTTCTTATTCTAGTTGTTCGCACCTAGGATTACATGATTTCCTGATATCTAGTTCTTGTTTTCTTTACACGTTGAGTTCTCTAATTCCTAGAGTGTCAACCTATGTTCTTGTCCATACCTAGGCATACATATATATATCCCTATATGTTTTTACATGCCTAGTGTTCTTTGTCCAATGACAGTTAATTTGTTCTAGCAGCATATGACTTCTACACATATCTACTGATTAACCTACCATTACATGCATCAAGTAAATTATACTAAATTACTCTCCAAACATGAGAGGCTCTCTAATCGCTTTGATAGAGCACAACCCACCTTACTTGCAATTGGGTTCTCCTGTCTAAATCCTCCTTTCGAGCCTGTACGATCGATGTTGCCTCGGTTCAGTTCGTTACTCGAAATTGATCATCACACGCCCACCGATTTCCAAATTAAAGTTGCTTGGGGCTCTTCTCTAACTTTCAGTTAGTACAAGATCAATTTAGATCTAAAAACCCAATAACTCTGACCATGCCCTAGATTCCAATCTACCCCAAGAACACCCCAAATACTTGGTGTTCTTGCGATTAAACGGGTGTAGAATTATCTAGGGACTACGAAAACTTCGAGTTCAAAGGATTTAAGAAAAACCCTAAACCCGAAATTGAAAGACTCACCTCGAATCCGGAAGCTCTCCAAGCCTCCACGCGCCCAAGAGCTCGCTCCACTTCTCCTTCAAGCTTTTCTCCTCCAAACCCACCTTTTAAAGAAAGATTTCTAGAGAGATGGAGTAAGGAGAGTGAGGGAGAGGGAGAGGGAGAGGGAGAGCTCTTTCTCTCTCTCCTGGTGCGTGTGTGTGGGTGTACCGAGAAAGGGGCTAAGTCCCCCCTTTTTATAAAAGCCCCACTGCCCGAAATTACTTAAATGCCCTTTCACCGGGCTTCCATAATACTGAGTACTGGTGCTCCACATTGAGTATCGGTACACAAGCCCGAGTTCCGGTACCCACTAGCTAGTTCCGCAAAACCCGAATGCTGGAGACCTCAGTTTTCTACTGAATACTAGTGCCCGATCCCCAGTATCGGTACACGGCAGTACCGGACAACTTGGTTCCTTAAAACCCGAATTCTAGATTTCACCATTTTCTAATGCGTTCCGGTACACAGCAACATCAGTACCGGTACTCAGCTCGAATTCCTCAAAATCCGAAGGCTGCTTTCCCTACTCCACTACAGAGTTCTGGTACTCCCGTTCTGGTACTCCCTTCTGGTACTGGTACTCAATACAAAATCTGCAACCTATATTTGGGTCCTCCGAGTCCGTTTTCGAAACAAGTTCATGCCGAAAATATTCGGATTCACTCAAAACTTCGCCCGGACTATATTGATAGTTCCCCAAGCTACTTTTCACCAGAACTCCGCTATTTCATAGAAGTCTGGGTCACTACAATTTGTTACATTACTTAGATCTATTACTGCTGCTACTACTAGGTTTGCAACTATAAAATCCTTAACTAGTTCTAGGTGTTCTCGAAATCTGTATGCATAATATTATCACTTAGATGGCAAATTAGTTAAGTTGCATTGGTACGTCTTTTCAAATTAACTTATTATAGGACGAATATATCTCATATAGTGATGTTATATGTGTTTTTTTTTCTTCCTTTCTTTTTGTCTCAGATGGTTTATCAGTAATTAGAGTTGTTTCCCTGTAAGATACCTTATTGCATCGAGTTTTATTCCTTTTTATGTCCTTACTAGTGAGTAATGATATAATGATGCATATATACTAATGCTACTTTTAATGTAGAATGTCACTTTGTGTTTCATTTGCTCTTTTCACGTGAATATTTTTGGTTTGTATGTTGCTTAGTTATAATATTTGTTTCAACTATAATTTGTAACAAATTTCTTTCTTTTTGATCCTTGGTTTAACTGATGTATTATATATCGAATTAGGTAATCCTTTGAAGATGGCAATGGTCAGTGTTGCAGATGACCTTCCTCCTCTACAAACACTTGAGCAATTGCAATACAGTCTCCCTTCATTGCTGCCTCTACTCTCGGTACAATATTTTCTATATTTGCGGTCCCTGTCAAGTTTCTTACAAGTTGCTTAAGAGAGATTTGATTTAAAGTTGTATGAAAATAACTTCTCCATCACTTCCCATTTTCAGCTATGGTATCAGCTGCTTTTTGTCAGATAATTTGGTGTTTTTTTTTTTTTTTTTTTTTTTTTTTTGTCTAATAATAGATGGGCAAATATGTAATACTAATCCCCTACTTATCTGACAAATTAATCACCTTTTTTTTCAGCTTTCATAAAAGTCTCTGCCAAGTACTTTCTATTAAGATCTAAGTGTTAGCAGATGTAACTTTTTCTTATTTTTGCAATTTGACTTGTGTAAACTTCATATGTATGTTTGTTCTTCCAAAAAATAAATAAATAACAAAATAAAGTAACTTTATATGCATCCCTAACTTCAAATATATAAAACTTATAAGGTAAAACTGTAATTAATGAATAAAACAAAAGCTGGTAATATATTATTGTTTCCATTGAAAGATATACAATGCATCATAATTATATGAACAGTCATTAGGTACTATTACAAAATGAAACTTATAGCTGATGGATTTATGCCTTATTCAGAGATGAAATTTAAGGGGATTTCTGTAAAATTCTCGAGCAGAGTCAGGATGAGCTGTATTCAATTTTTTTAATGTACGTTAGGATAAAATGTGTATCAGCATTCGGCAAAATTTCATAACTTGTTATTTGTGGTTTGTGAACTGTCTTTCAGTGTTTACCTGCTGCTACCAAGCAGGTTCCAGTTGGATCTAAAAATTAATCGCGTTGATTTTTCGAACTTGCTTCATTTCTAATGAGGAAGATACGAACAATTGATCTACTATGGTTGATTTGTCAAGCTTGCTTCATTTTCTAGTGGGGATTAAACTTATCAGGGAACCAATTCAGCTAACTCTTCATGAAATGAAGCCATTTTTCTTAGTTCACTCGTGGACAAATTTGATTCAAAATAATAATTTCATCTCTGCTTCACAGGGCTCTTGGAGGTTAAATTTGGGCAAATTCAAAACTCTCGAGATTCATTTCAAGTGTTAATTGAAAAATCCTCAAAAAATTTAAAATCACATGCGTGGTAAATATTCAAGTTATCTTTTTACGAGTAATTTTCTGAAATGTTTATAATATTTATATTTTTTTTTCTACTTTTAAGCGGCCTGTCTAACTTTCACGTTGTTCTTAATCAAAGATATCAATGAGAAGAGAAAAATTATATAATATGTTTGCTGAGGGATTGCCTTACTGGCGGGTAAGGTTGCGCATAACACTTTGCCCAATTATACCTGGCATCTTTATCCCAACATTTTTATCATTTTCTCGTCATAGGAACTTATTCTGCTTCATTTATAGATTCTAATAAAGTTTGGTAACTCTAATTTCATGACCACAGAGAATGACTCTTGTCACTACGGACTGCGAAGAGCTTTTAATTGATTAGTTTCTTTTTAACTCTCAATTGTGCAATATCTCAGGAGTTATCAAATATAATACCAAAGGATACTCTTCTATGGAAACTCAAGCTTCTTAAATCAGCATCAGCTTTCACCAATTCTCGTCTACATGCAGTTGAGGCTGAAGTTCTTCTGCTTGTCAGGTTTTCTTTCCTTCTTTTTTTTCTTTTTCTTTTTTATGATCAACAGCTGTGGATCATAAAATGGGTAAATTGTAGAAGGGTTCTTCGACCTTATCAAAGTTTCAGTTTGGTCCCAAACATGTCATCACAATCTTACTATTTAAGTTAATTTTTTACGTTGAGTTGGATCATCTGCCAACACATATGCGATTGTTCTTCTCACATGGTGATTATGCGATCATGTTTATTCAACTTAACAGATGATTTTGATGAATGGGGTACGTATAGAATTCGAAGGCTACATACCCAATTATAGCAATTGAAACGTTGCTAACCAAACTAAACCCTCCTAAAATGAATTGGGAGTCACTGAAGCAATTTTCCCGTTTTGAAAGCTACCATGTAATTAAAAGTACAGTTGGTTAGTTACTAGAATGTGCAATTTGAATATGTAGCATAATAATTGTTTTTGCACTGCCTACTTTGATTCTATTGTAACTTTGACTCATCCCTTAAAGTGTCTTTGTAATTCAGTGGCAATGATAACCTGCTACCAAGTGGAGATGAAGCAGATAGACTTCGGGCTTCACTGAAAAATTGCAAAGTCCGCCACTTTAAGGACAATGGCCACACTCTACTTTTGGTCAGTAATTATTCCTAGCTCAAACCTCTCAATATAGTTTAAGACTCTATTTGTATGCCCAAGGATTGTCCCTGCCGCACCATCCTATCCCATGCTATACCATGCTGGCACCTGGCATGGGGGCGGGACAACACCATATGCTCAAAATATTTATTTATTTTTTTGAGCTTCTAGAGATATTTTTTGAGTTTTTTGAGGTGAAAATTTTTATAAAGGTTTTTCCATATTTGAAATATGTAATTCTTGTAAATCTACCAACATTTATTTTGACTAGTGAGTTCAATTGCATATGAGATCATCTTTAGTGGAAAAAAAATACAAAAAAGGTCTCCCCCATTTTTTTTTACCATTGGAGATGTAGTGAATTTGCATAGGATAGTGTTTAATAAATTTTTACCCAACTATTGCTTTAATTTTGTTTTCATGCATATACTTTCATAATATATAAAATGATTATTTTTTAGTTATTTAGATCTTTATGACTCTTTTCTTACAAAATCGTGTGAAATATAAGATTTTAGCTATTTTTATAGCTATTAATTTAATAGCTATAAAAATAGCTCACTAAAACAATCTAAAAAGCTAAATTTTTGTGAAAAATGATAAAAAAAAAAAAAAAAAAACCTTGCTAATGAGTGCCAATATGGCACAGGGGGACGTGCCGACATTGGCATGTCCTATGCCACTGTGCCGTGCCGTGCCGCTGGCACAGTGGCACGGGCCTTGCCAATGGCATGACAATCCTTGGTATGCTGATATTTTAGGTTTTCTCGTCATGTTATACACTTATTATTATAAATTTTTAATTTCTAACAAATTTTTGCAAGGGTAAAGTATTGTTTCTCCACTCCATTTGTTTGTGAATATTTACAACTAAGTTTTCTTCTTGACACCCTATTCTTCAATATGACAGTTTCATTAATTCTAGAATTATTTATGAAAGAAGCTATTAGATTCATGAATCTAAATTTTCTCTTTCTTATGTTTTCTTAATTTCTTTGTTCTCATAACTAAATAGCTTCTCGAATAAAAGAAAATATTTCGAAGTCTCCTGCATGGTTCTTAAAAACTGAGAGTAATATCAAATTTTTTTTTTTTTTTTTTTTTCAGGAAGATGGTATCAATCTATTATCTATAATAAAAGCAACTCGCATTTACCGTCGTTCTAGGCAACATGACTATGTTGCAGATTTCCTTCCTCCTACAATTAGTGAATTCCAGAAATCTTTTAAGCGTGTTAATAGGTATGTGTTCCATTCTGGTTTTTGGTAGAATATTTCTAATTGGCAAAAAAAAAAAAGCACCAAACCACCTGAACTATCATGCTTACACAAATGACTACCCAAACATTTTGGCCTTGAAAATTTTGCCCTTGAATATTTCTTAACAAATGCTAGCTGCATGAAAACCTTATGATTCAGATGCCCCCCAAATTATGGAAATGTTAAAAACAAGAATGATAAAATCCGAACTTTTAAGGGTCACATGACTTGCATGGTAACAGCCATTACAAAAATGTACAAAATTAGGGGAAAAGAAGCTTATTGAAGCCGGCACGTTGGTCGGGTGTATCTTATTGAACTTCTAATAGTTTGAGCTGCCATCTTCTGGAGGGATCTGGCTCACTTCTAATTTTCTCATCTCACAAGGACCTTCTTGCTTAACTATATTGAACTAAAAAACTACAGATGGTATGACCTTCTAGTAAATCCAATTATGTTCTCCACTCTAAAAGACGGAACGATTGTGCGAGGACTTTCTGGGGTACCCAATAAAGGTCCGGTTTTGCTCGTGGGTAATCACATGCTATTGGGAATGGAACTCAGTTCGCTTTACGAAGGGTTTTTAAGAGAGAAGAAGGCATTACTTCGTGGAATGGCGCACCCAGTCTTGTTCACGAACAAGTATGAGACTTCGAGCCAAGAGATGACTCGCCTGGATGAGATTTCTATCTACGGCGCATTGCCTGTTACTCCAATTAATATGTACAGGCTGTTTGCTAGAGAAGAGTGTGTTCTTCTTTATCCTGGAGGCGCTCGTGAAGCTTTACATAGGAAGGTATGCTGCTATGATCTTTCTTTCATTTCTTTACTTTTTAAGTTGAAAGATTTTAATCTTAGTTGAAGCTGTCTTCTATTGAGTATTTCAATAACTTAATGGCAGTTTACGTTGCTCTGCAAGCACATTGGAAACAGCTAATCACTGTAAAAGCTTTAGTTGGTAGAGAACGACGTTTTGATATATGAATTATATTCAACAGAGCATACCTGGAGGTGCAAATCACCTAATTGATGTTCTTTAGTGACTACTATTTGTTCGATTCAACTATTTTATTTGATTATGCGTAAACTGAGATTTCTGTATCATTGTTTGCAAAAAGCTAATTGTATCAGCAATGAGTAAACAGAAGAAATCCCATGTAGTCTATATCTTTTATCTTTTTCTCTCCTATTTATCTATACCTGTGTTATGTGTGGGATATTTTCCAAAAGGAAATAAATAAATAAATAAAGAGGGTTCCCCAACTTCATTTCAAATATGGTGTACCCTTGCAATGGGTGCCCCTTCACCCGGCAGCTCTTTTTCTCTCCCTCTCTCACCAAAATTTAAAACTGACATGATTTGCTTGGTATGCACATGTTGTATAATACCTATTTTTTGTCATAGACTAATTTTGGTGCACGGGTGGCTTACAGGGTGAAGAATACAAGTTGTTTTGGCCAGAACAGCCTGAATTTGTAAGAATGGCAGCAAAGTTTGGTGTTACTATCATACCATTTGGAGTTGTTGGAGAAGATGATGTGGCACAGGTAATTATATTTTGCTTAGTGTGGTATGTGATACTATCTACTGTAATAGTATTATCTACATCATCTTATACTTCTTCCTTTTCTTTGAATTTATTTGAAAGTTGCTTCTCCAATTAGTAATCCTTTACCTCATCTCATTAATTGACGGTGATCAGGATGTTAGGTGATATGGTGATAGTAAATGAAGCATTTTTTAGAAGAAGTAATTAAGATATGGGAAAATGAAACCTTTTCGATTTAATAGTCTCATATTTTATGATCTTGCATGAGGATTTGCTTGATAATGTAGAGAAAAGTAAAAGACGGCTCAAAACTGAGCACACCCTTTTCTTCGATCTGTAGAAGCCAAAATCCGAGCATCCTACATGCCAAAGACCGCGCAACCACCGTCGAAGACGTGAAAGGAGAAATAGAAAACTCAGCATGACAATCTCAAACAACTCCAAATATGAAATCAATTAACTTCACCAAGAGTATCACAACACTGTACAATTGGAAACCAAAACTACTAAAATAAAATCTTCAATAAGAACACCTAACAATGGAAGGCTCACAAGAGAGGGAAAGTGGCAAATTAGAGGTTACCTACCTCAAAGCTAGCGAAACCCCAATAAGCTTGTGTATCCTCTTTCACACTTATCTTGTTCTTGAGAGAGAACACAATGGGAGGAGGAAGAAGAGGCTCTTATCTCTCTCTTTGACTATTCTCTTGATCCTCACTAAACTTATGTGGCCCAGCTTGACTCAACCCAAAATTAGCCACTTGACTCGATACTTAAAAAAACAAAACAAAATGGATTTCCACAATTACCATTATTGAACAAAAGTAGTCAAAAGCACTAATTTTTAACAGATAATCTCTCTCATATGAGATTTGTGTATGCCTTCGTCTTTCTTTTCGTTTTTAAGCTGATGCAAATTCTGATGATAAAATATGGCATCGTTTTGGCAGTTGGTTCTGGACTACGATGATCTGAAGGATTTCCCGTTAGTCAGAGAATGGATAGAAGAAATGAATCAAGATGCTGTGAGATTAAGGTACTATTCTGTTCTGTGCCATCCAGAGTAAACTAGGCTGCATCTGAGAGGTTTCCGACTAAATTCTTTCTTCTCAAAATCTTATGCTCGAGCATCTGAATTAACAATTTATCCCTTTAAATCTGGTCTCATGGTAATGAATTTTAGAAAACCATAGAATGATTTTTGGCTATGCATCAGTTGATCTCAAAATTGACAACTCGAATGATGATGAAAGGTTTCTGTTTGTTAAGTGGTTGAAACAAATTCAAACTACTAGAACTTTCCATGAGATGTTTAGATCAGGAATAATGGATTTGATTGCTAACCAAGGAATTTTATGCTACAGTTAGAAAGCTTGTTCAGTTCACGTCATTCATTTTTCTCTTCATTTCATGAACGAGCAAAATGCATCCAAAACTATTGAATTTTGGTTTATAGTAACTTCAAACACTCTAGATCAATTTAAAATGAAATGATCTAGCATCAATTTTTGGTTGATGATCAATTTTTGGTTTACTTGTGTAGAGTTTAGCACTAAAAATTACAGGCTTTCATTCTGAAGGGCAATTATATCTTGTGATTTTAGGGCTGATATCAATGGAGAGATATCAAATCAAGAGATCTATCTTCCCGGGCTTCTACCAAAGTTTCCGGGCCGGTTCTATTTCCTTTTTGGGAAACCAATTGAGACAAAAGGCATGGACATTGTGAAAGACAAGAAGAATGCAAATATGGTTTACTTGAATGTGAAATCAGAAATTGAGAACATAATTTCTTATTTGAGGAGGAAGAGAGAGGAAGATTCCTACCGGAGCTTAACGCAGCGGCTTCTCTACCAGGCAACTTGGGGTTTCTCAACTCAAGTCCCCTCCTTTGAACCATGATTCATCGCATTTTAACTGCGAATTTCTAAATAAATTGAAGAAATTTGACGTCGCAGACTGAAAGGTTTTTTGGGTCTCAGAACTTTGATTATTTGAAGATCTTCTCAATAAGATGGAGGCGGGTAGAGATTTTGAAGTCTTAATTGTTCATAAAAGTTTACATATACAAACCAAAACCATTCTGTGTTCCATCATTTGTGGATTGAGTTGGCAACCACACACAAAAAACAGAAAAATAAAAAGAAGCATTCACTGTTCCTGTAGCTATACTACTGCAGAACAAAAAAAGACATGTATTTAATTTATTGTATCACCCATGCATGATATCATTTGATAAACTATATTTCTATTCGATAATATAAAAATTGACAAAAACTGTATAATATGTTCATGTTGTGCCCACCAATTGGTCACTGTTGTTGTCGAAAGTTGTTAGAAGTGTATATTCCTTTTCGATTGCTCTGACGCTTCAGTTCAAAAGGTTGGACTATAAGGATCTACTGGTAAATAGGGTAATAAAATAATAGTGTATACTCAAATAACAACAACAACAACAACAACAACAACAACGATGCTAAATGGTGTTAGATTCTTTGTTTATTTAGGTAACAACATGTGGCTTCCCGAAACTAACGATTTATATATTTGTATTGATACTCTTTAACGCACAAAGGAGCAAGACCAAGGATCAAGGACCAAGGATATGTTACCTCACATCTTAAATGCTATAGATTCTACTGCTTAACATAATTTTAGCTTTATCTTATGTGCTTTAGATTGTGCTGCTTAACATAATTTGTGCTTTATGCATTTCTTTTTCTCAAATCGATATTATTTTTTAAGCAATTATATAACACTAGTTAAGGAACCCGTGCTTCGCGACGGTGGTTTTTGTTTTTTTTTTTTTTAAAAAAAAATATAAATAATAAATAATTTATAAAAAATATTTAATAAAGAAATCTATAAAAAGTTCTTATTTGGATTATTACACAAAAAAGTACTAAAATTGGTGTTTTCATCATATGCAAAATATGTTAGAAAATACAAATAGTAGCATATTGAGTATACAAAAATGTTGTTGCTTTTTCTAAGCATGATGCTATTTTTACAAAATATTATTAAATTTCAAAATATATAATCACATTAGAAATTATCAACCATATAAAAAGTAATATATTGAGTATAAAAAAATATTGTTGTTTTTTCTAGGTATACTCTGCAATTTTTTTAGCTAAATCAAAACATAAAGAAAATTTTAAAATTTATTTTTATTAAACAAAATAGAGCGCTTACTATATATACGTTGTTTTAAAAAAAAATAAATTAGATTTATTTTAAAATTTTAGAAAATTAGGTTTTTATTATTGCTGGTTTTTTTATACTAAATAATTATTAAACCTGTTTTGTATCTAATGTAACAATTAATAGATACGAAAGAAAACAATAATTAAATTAATACAACATAAAAATATATAATTAAAATATTACCCTAAATTCAAATAAGGTAATTTGGATTAGCTATTAGTATTAGTATTAATAATTAATAACTAATATGTCTTTCAAAAAATTTAGAGAACTTTATTTATCTCTGGATGATCAGACTATTTTTGCAAAAATAAAAAAATAATTGTTACATTTTTCTCTTGCTTTTCTTAGTAGAATTCAAAAGTTATATAAAAATCAAAATAATGAGATTCTAAAAGATAACTGCATAATATCCAAAATATGTTAGAAAATATAATCAGTACCATACTGCGTATAAAGAAATGTCGTTGATTTTTCTAAGCATATTCTACAATCCTTTAAGCAAAATCAAAGTGTAAAAAAAAATTGAGGCTATTTTTACAAAATATTCATCATCTACAGAAGCTCTACGTCGGAAATGGTTTTTCCGGTCTGTCCTCTTTAGATTGCAATGCTCTACCGTTATAACCTCTAAATTTTCGACGTTTTTGAAATAGGCACAACTTATCAATTTTCGGCGTTTTGCGTGTACCTAAATAGGTAGGTGTAAGACTCATGAAATTTAAATGCAAAATATAACCTAAGTGGTTGTATACCGGTGTGCAAATTGCACAATTTTCGGAGCACTATTTCTGTTTTTCAGATCCAAATCTGATCTCGAAAATCTGAAATCGCCAGTGCGACCGTCTCGTTGAATCGATTGAAAATGTTATAAACTAATTTTCGATCCGACGGTCGGATCGTCCAGAAATCAGCGAAGAAGCTGGTGGGACCTGCGACTTAAGTGAATAGTAGCAATGAATAGTAACCCCTGATTCGAATTCTCCGCTGGAACGTCGGCCGATTTACTGTCTGGTGTCCGAATCTGACGATCCAGGTAGTCGATTTGAATAGCATCGTCGTTCTGAGCGCAGTGGCGCTGACGAAATTTGCGTTTGACGACCCTAAAGTATCGTAAATCGTGCTGAACTGTGTAATTTATAGTATTTTATGGATTTTAAAATTATAGGGGATTGAATGCGACAAACCAAAATCACTATTTTATAGATTTCGTCGAGCCGGACGTCGTGGTGGTATTTGTTTTTCAGTCTGACGACCCGATTATCTCGAAAAGCATGAAATACTCAGAAAGTTGCAGTATTTTGCGAAAAGCCCTTACATTTTATGTGTCAAATGGCGAGAGAATTGTTGGAGAGGGTCATAATCGCGAAATTAAGCTACAGTGAGGGACCTAGGTCTAAATATCCAGAGTTGAGGGGGGCAAAATGCATTTGTAGCAATATGCATATATACATGCATTAGGGTTCTCTTGCAACCCTAACCCGTAGCCCTAGCTCTCTAGCCGCCTCACCTAAACCCTTCGTCTCCCTCTGCTCTCTCCACGGGCGTTACGCCGCCGGCCGTCGTCGTCCCATGCCGGAGAAGACAAAGAAACAAAGAGGAAGCTTTGTTCTCGGGTTAGGTTGGAGAAGGAAGCAGCATAAGGGCTAGGATTGCACCAGACTTCTTCTGGAACCTCCTCTGTGCCTGAGAGACCCAGCCGAGGTGTTCCCGACGCCCTGCTCCGCCGTGCACCGCCGGCGGAGGACTTCTTCTTCTTCCTTTTTCTGACGAGGTGAGATCATGTCTTTCCTTCGTTTTTGTTGGGTCTTTAACCCATTCAGTCTCCTTCTGACGTCAAGAGTAATCTCTCTGTGAAGCTTCAGACCCTCCCGTGCTCCGGTTAACCGGCGGGAGCAACCTAGTCGCCGGAAACCTAGATCCGACCAGATCTGTGCGGGGGCTTCATCCAACCGTCGGAAACTAGATCAGAGACGTTGGGAAGCTTCCTTTGGTCAACTGTAGGCTCTCCACAAAGTTTGAGAGGGATCGGTTGAGAGACGAGCCCGGGCAGTTGTAATGACGCTAATTTTTATTATTTCCTAAATATCGTCTTTTGGATTTAAGTTTGTTTTTGGTGGATTTTTCTTGGCTTTGGTTCGCTTGGTTTTTGGATGGCGGTTGCCGTATTGCGGTAGAGCTCGTTAAACGGAGAACGACGATGCGATCGGATCAGAAATTCGACTTACGGATCTTTCGGAATGAGGTTTTCGGTATTAACGGGTCCGAAAAGGTAAGTTCTGACATCCTCGAAACCCGTTAAGTGTTATTGGTGCATCAGGATCCGTGCTAGCGGGTATGGGACGTTCCGGAGGATCGGCGCGCTTATCGAGGAATCCCTTTTGTTTTTAAAGATCGATTTTTGGGTGTTTCGTACGTAAGAAGAGAAAAATTAAATTAAATTAAATTAAATAAAGAAATCAAAATTTCAAGATAACCCTAGTTCTAAAGGATTGTTTTTTCTTCCTCTTCCTTCATTGTGTGTGCTGAAGACCGAAACCGGAAGCGTCGCCGATACCGGGGAGCGGATCCGGAAACACCACAGTCTGCGGAGATCGGGATCGCGTTGTCTTCTCCATCAGAGCTAGGTTAGTTTGCACTCTTTTGTCTTCGTTATGTGAATCTTGACTCTCGGTTGTCGTTACTTTAGTTTTTGCATTTTGGGTCAC
The DNA here is from genome assembly GCA_029168755.2 of Tillandsia fasciculata. Taxonomy (NCBI): domain Eukaryota; kingdom Viridiplantae; phylum Streptophyta; class Magnoliopsida; order Poales; family Bromeliaceae; genus Tillandsia; species Tillandsia fasciculata. Next base: position 1,223,270 of record CM054953.1, on the reverse strand, counting down.
GTTCTTGAATGTCTTTCGATGGTTACATTCGTCGGTTTTGATCGTGGATTTGTTGATGAGGATTTTGTTGTTTTTGTTCGTGGTGTTGAGTTTGGGGTTTTATTTGACGGGGTTACTTTTGGGATCGTCGACGGTGGCTCCGCCGCCGCTCGATGCCCTAGCCGAGCCGCCGCCACCGCCGCCGCCGCCGCTCGATGTCCTAGTCGAGCCGCCGCCGCCGCTCGATGCCCTAGCCGGGCCACGGCCATCGCCGCGCGCTGCCACCGCAGGCCGCGCGCAGCCATGCTCGCTGCCGCCCGCGTGCAGCCAGGCTCGCTGCCGCCCGCGCGAAGCCTTGCTCGCTGCTGCCCGCGCGCAGCCTTGCGCGCTGCCGCCCGCGCGTAGCCAGGCTCGCTGTCGCTCACGCCAGCCTTGCGCGCTGCCGCCGCGGGTAGCCATGCGCGCTACTGCCGCGCGCAGCCAGGAGTGCTGCCACTCGCGCGCAGCTGTTGCGAGCCGCACAGGGCCGCACCTTGCCAGGCCGCCGCCGCGTGGTGCTGCCGCACGCGCGCGCTGCGCCCTGCCAGGCCGCCGCCGCTGGACGCTCTAGCCGCCGCCGCTGCTGGATCCCTTAGCCGCCGCCGCCGCTGGATGCTCTGGCCGCCGCTGCCGCGCACTGCTTGCGCGCCGCACAGGGCCGCGCCCTGCCAGGCCGCCGACGCGTGGTGCTGCCGCACGCGCGCGCTGGGCCCTGCCAGGCCGCCGCCGCTGGATGCCCTAGCCGCCGCTGCTACTTGCTCCCGTGCGCGCTGCTTGCGCGTGCCCGCGTGGGGTTGCCGCCGTGCCCACGCGGGGCTGGGCCCGCGAAGGGACTGCCGCGCTGCGCGCTGCTTGCACGTGCCGGCGCGGGGCTGGGCACGCGCGGGGCTGCCGAACTGCGCGCTGCTCGCACGCGGGGCTGTCGCACTGCGCGCTGCTCGCGCGCGAGGCTGCCGCGCCGCCGCTATGCACGCACGGGTCAAGTCGCTGCCGCCAACAGCTCGCCTCGACGGTTTTTGGTTCGACGATTTTTGCCTTGACAGTTTTTGGCTTGACAGTTTTTGGTTCGACGGTTTTCGCCTTCACCTGACGGTGCAGTCCGCTTGACGGTGCAGTCCATGAGACGGTGCAGTTCGCTCGACGCAATTGTTTTCGTTTTTCGTCAGATGAGTCTCCGCTTGGTTGTTTTTCGTCGCGGACTTCGTCAAGGCAACGGTTGGAGCCGGGTTTCCATCAATTGCCCCGTCGACAGTCGGATCGCGTCGGAGGTACGGTTTTCAACATGAGGGATTTTGGACACTGAGTTTTTCGTCGGTTTATTATTCTGGGTTTTGCCGGATGCCGTTTTTATGTCAAGTCTTTTGTTTCACCACTGAAATTTTATCTGTTATTTTTGGTACATCGGTAGAATCCCCTTTTTCGGTAAATTCGGGTTTTTTGCATGGTTTTCCTATCTTTTGACGTTAAGGGTGTTGCTAGAAGGTTTGTACCTTCCGGGTGACCGGTTGTCGCGGTATGAGGTCCGGTGGACTGCTTGTCCTTGTCTGAACAATGGTAAAAATTGTTCGGGGATTTGCTTTGATCAGGTTTTGATCGGTGCGACAATCGGGACACCGGAGGCAGCTTCTGTTTTGGGATAGAAGAGATTTCTAGTACAGTAGTCGGGACCACTGATTTTGCCAGTTTGGGGTAATGTGTTGTTTTGTATTTTTGAATATTTTTTAGGCCCGCAGGGGGTGTTGAATGCTTAGGAAGGTCGCGGGCGTGGTCGTTTATCTCCGTTTCAGGTGGGTACACCCTTAGAACCTCTTTGTTACATAATTCGTTATTGTTATGTTTCATCATTTTAATGGATATTGGGGGTGACGTGGACCTCCGGATGAACGAATGTCGCGGTTAGAGACTGGATGGGCAGTTTGCCCTCTCCAACAACGGTATGGTTGTTCGGAGCATACTTGCGATCGGGACAGTGATCGGTGCGACTATTCAGAAGTCAAAAGGAGGGTTCGGTAAAGTAGGTTTTGTGCTATTAGTGGACCCTGGTTAGGTCCGGGGATTTACAGGAGTTCGTAGGGGAATCTCGTACTCAGGATGACTTACGGGTAGAGATTGGTACCCCGACTTGGAGTCGGGAACTCTGGTGAACTGGTAATATCTGACCTTGCACTTTATTGTTTTCCCTTATGACATCTTATGAGTTGATGACTAACCCCATGTTCTACACGTGTATCGGCACTTATACCTTTTGGAGCAACGAGTGTCACAGGTGGACACTCGTTTTATTATGGTTACTATGCTCATGGCGCTTGACACCAGCGGTTTGGCCACCGCATCGGTGTACTTTTTCGGAAGGGTGGTACGTTGACCTGTGTACCCCACAAGGTGACGTAGTGGGGACCCCTCGCGGTGATTTGTGGGGGGTTTACATGCACCAAAGGTGAGAGCGGTGTGGTTTTCTTTTGCCTGAGGTCTCCGGATCGACATGGTAAGGTGCTCAGCAGTAGTCCCTCGGGGATAATGTGATTGATTGCAGGATAAGGTTATGGGTGTTCTGGTTTTACGGTTTGATTTATTATTCGCACATTTTTGCATCGTATTTGTAGTTGCGTTTTATCTCTACTCTTCATGTCACTGACTCCCACTGTGGACAGGTTTGGTCGGGTCTGGGGATCAGGACGATGGTGAGGACGCTACTTGGAGAGGTGTGAGATTACCTCGGTCAGGTTCCTTTTCCTCTTTCATTTATAGTTGGTTATTTTTCTTTATGGTATAATACGGTGCATGTGAATGTGTATTACTGTGGATGGAGTGGATGTTGATCATGCCTTATGTTTGTCATATGGACTTATTTTATATAACTATGTTATCAATATAGGGTCTTAGGACGCGTCGTGTGGACGCGGGTTTTCACACTCAAAAAGGGAATTGCGAAAATGGCTTTAGAAAATTAAGTGTCGTGTGGGCACCATTTTCAAAACTTGTGGATTTATCCTTTCGAACCTATTGAAGTGCCGGGTGTGCGCCATTTAATGAAATAAGATGATAGCGTTTTCAAATTCATACTCTGGTAATTTGTAACTGTTAATTCTTGGTGGTTGATGTTTTTATTCGGGATTTGGGACGCCGTGCATATGCAAGGGAGATCTTGTATATGCGGCGGGTCTGTGCACGTGCCACGTGGGAGTCCGTTTCAAAGAAAAAAAAAAGGGCTGCTTTCTGCTTTAAAATTGCTCCCGGGGAGTGACAGATTAAGATGGTATCAGAGAAAAACGGCATCAACCGCAGTTTTTATTGGAATAAGTGTCCAACATCCACTAAATACAAACTCACATGCGGTCGACCTATGGAATAACCTGAGTCTTAGATACGCGAGAGTGTGGGATTGTTAAGAATTTTTTCTCGGTTTAGCTCAGGTATTGTGCTAGTGTAGTCGTGTTGTTTTGTGGTACTAGTGTGTGCAGGTCTGCCTTGTGCCAAGTTTTCGAAAGGCGGAGAGGACGAGGGGGTTGAGGCCGACTACCACCGGGTTCTTGAAGGTTGCTGGAGATCAACAGATTAAGCAACCGGCTCAGGGTATGGTGGGTAAGTTGGTGGGGTTTTTGCACCTAGTGCGGGTGTTAGCGCTACTGAGGGTTGCACTGGTTTCCTTATCCCAACCCCTTCCCCTATGCCAATGTTTTTGTCATCGTTGTATCGGTGACTGGTGGTAGTGTAATCCGCCGGTGGTTGTTAGCATGTCGGCTGATTTGTCGGTCGTGGGTATTGGTTGTAGGTCATTATGGACTTAGAAACCCTAGGCATGTGGATGGACCTTAGGATGACTACGTGAGAGTCATGATTTATAGCGAGAGTCCTGATTGAGTTTTATACATCTCCCAAGGGACGGGATGAGTGATTGGCATGTTTATTCTCCTAAGCGATTATGTTGGCTGCAGACAACATAATGCTGTGGAATGGATGACATGTTTTAGACTTTCGCTGGATTGGGTCGAATGGTTGTTATGTCCTGATGTTTGTTATTGTGCAGTGGAATACGATGCCCCTGAGACGTCGTGCAGTAAGGAGGGCACATCCCGCATCTGATGAGTAACCCGAGCAGCAGGAGGCAGAGCTATCAGAGCAGAGCGAGACCCAGGAGTTATGGACCCAGATGGCACAGATGTCGGAGGCTGTCCGATGCCAGGAGGAGGCCATGGAACGTTTGATGCGCCTGTTGGAGCAGAGAGCACAGCCAGTTGCAGTACCGCCTGAGTGTCCTCCAGCACTTTCTTCCCATGCAGTGGCATCTTGTAATAATCTGGAATATTTTATTTTTAATAAATAAATTAAAGGTGATTTTCAGCCTGAGTTTGGGTTCAAAAGACCTATATTGACCTACTCGGTCAATCGCTGGTGTGCAAGTTGCACAATTTACGAGGCAAAAAGGCTATTTTCTAATCCGGAGATGATCTTGAAAATCCGAGATGACCGTTGCGATCGTCTCGTCGAACTGAGCGAGATTCATATTCAGCACATTTCGATCTAACGGTCGGATCTTTCAGAAATCAGCGAAGAAGCGGGCGAATATCGCGACCAAGGTATGAGTGGCTATGTGCACGGTGTTTTTTGAGAGAAAGATAGCATGCTACCCGCTTCGTTTATTTTTGAAATAAACTTAGCTGGAAATGTGAATTAACAAGGCTTCGAACTCGGGTCTCGAGTATCAACCACCAAGCCCTTTGCCACTTGCATTAGGGACAGTTGATTATGTGCACGGTGTTAATTAGTGATTACTGTAGATGAACAGTAACCCGCCAGGACTCCCTCGGATGCAACGTTGGCCGATTCGCTGTTCAGACTCCGAACGTAGCGATCCAGATAGTCGTTTTGATCGGTTTCGTCGATCTGAACGCAATGGCGCTGACGAAATTTTCGTTTGACAACCCTGGAGTCTCGAAAAGTATGATAAACTGTATTTTTGAACAGTAATCATGGACCGAGATTTTATCCGGGCATCGCGTCGAGAAATGAAAATCGCTATCTTGTAGATTTCGACGTGCCGGATGTCGTGGCGAAATCTGTTTTCGTTTCGACGACCGAAATGCCTCGAAAAGCGTGAAATACGGCGAAAAATGCGGTATTTTACGAAATAACCCACAAGTTTTTGCTCCGAAAAGCATGTAACTCTCTGGACAGGGACTTAACTGTAATATGAGCTTTTTTGCTAAAGGACTTAAGTCCAAATAGTGAGTGTGGAGGGACCAAAGTGGATTTTGTGCATAATGCACTATATACGTCGAGTGGGTTGTGACCTTTGGAGATCCACAACCGAAGCCAACCCTTTGCCTCCCTCCTCTGCAACCGACACCTTTTCACCCTCTCCTCCAACCGACGCCAAGAGCCGCCGCCGTCTGGTCGACAAAGAAGAAGAAGAATAAGCAAGAGAAAGCCTTGGGTCTTCTCGGGTTGAAGTTGTGGGAGGTACCTTGGGAGATTTTGTTGGTCCAAACTTCAACTGAAGTGTCCCTTTGTGTGGCCGCGACCGAGCCAAGGTGAAGCCGACGCCAGCCGCCGCCGTGCGCCGCCGCGACCATCACCTTCTTTCTCGGATTTTTCGGCAAGGTAAGGTTATGGAACAGATTTGTTTTAAATGGCTCAAGAGTATGCCTGGTGTGTTCCTGACGTTTAGTGCACCTTACCTGTGAAGTCCGGGCCGTCGCCGTCGTCCCGGCTGCCGGCGGGAGCATCTCCTTGCCAGAAGTTCATTTTCGGCCAGATCCGAGCGTTGTCTTCATCCAGCAGTTGAAGCAAAGATCAGAGCCATTGGATTGCTCCTTCTTGACGACTGCAAGGAGTCCACCAAGTCTCTGGACAATCGGTTGAGAATCCGGGCCGTACGAAGAAGCCCTAGAATCGGGCTATTTTGCACCTCCACCGGAACTTGCTGTCCGGCGCCGCCGCTCACCCGCGCCGCCGGCCACCAACCCAGGTAAGTCGTAGGCACTGTATTTAGGCTTCCTATCGATGTATAGGCCAGGGGACCTCTATAAATAAAGTTGGTCCAATCTTCCATTTATATGTGTTTGTGTTGGGTTTTTCCCGGCCGCCACCGCCTCCGGCTGCCGACGGTGGGTCAGACCTGGACCAAACAATTGCTGTGAGGGTTTGCTAACTTGTGCTCACCCTTATTTTCAGTCAGAGCTTTGTTTGATCCAAACTTGTGCAACCCGAGCCTAGGTCTTTTGAGAGTGTTGCTCCGGCAACTTCTCCGGTCACTTTCCGGCAAGCCTCAGGTGAGCACTACAATTCCCTGTCATTGCTAAGCATGATGCTCATAGTAGACTTCAGTTTGATCAAGTATATTATTAGTTGTAGCATGGTTGCTTATTTGGCCTTAAGTATTTATGGGCCAACTTGTAAATGGGCCTTGTGCTGGCCCAAGCCTGTGAGCACGAACTTCGTCTCGTCGAAACGAACGCACTGAAACTTACGGCGCTGTCTCTGGTTTCCCGGATTTCGAAAATGAGTCGGCTTATCATTCTATATAGCATAATAATACTATTTTAGTGAGTATTATGGACTAAATTGTAATTGTAGCGTGCTGGCTGTCTTTAGACAGTATTTACGCACTCCCTAGGCATCTTGTTAGAGTTTCGTAGGCTCTCGTTGAGCGGGAATCGGATCCCGTTTCGTAAATTGGCGAAATTGCCGGTTTTACGGTTTTCGGCGTGAGTTCCGCGTTCCGGTTTGGATTTCTGGTCGTCAGTTGTTGCCTCTGGTTATCCCCGACACTGTCCTGGCTGGTCCAGTGTTTTTGGTATTTCGTCGGGAGACTCCGAAGCCGAATTGGGCTTTTCGGGAGTTGCGCGAGTAGTTATGGCAACATCTGGACGTCAAAAATTACGATTTTACCCTGTCTGCCCGAACGTCAATGTTATGATGTTTAGGGTCAGCAGGTGTAGTTTCGCAGTATTCGGATGTGTATTGACTGTCGGCGGGTCGGTTTCGGTATTTTAGTGGTTTTCCGAAATTTCTGGTGAAAGCCTGTTTCCGGCTAGTTTGTTCCGTGCTAGCGTCGTATTACTATAGTGTTGTCGGGATGGGTATGAGTGAGTGTGTTTCTGATTCCAGTTTCTGTTCAGGTCCCAGCAGTTCAGCACCAGTGTCACGCCCCGGGGTCGGAACTGTACCCCGGGCTCGCCAACAGATCCGCCGCCCCTACGGGAAGCCCCGTAGAGACGTAGTGTGAGGTCCCGGAATCCTCGGCGTAGGAGTTGCTGGTGGTTTGGCAGCTTTTAGTGGCCGTTGGGAGTGTTGTGCGCGTGTCGGGCCCAAGAATTGGATTGGTGATGCAATTTGGGATTTAGTTGCATCACTGAGGCCTGCGGGATGTGTCGTTGGTGTTTGCGCGCAATTTGGACACACGTGGTGGACTTCGGGCTTAAATGGAGACCCCGTGGGATTTGGATGACCCGTCGGGTGTTTAGAAGTGATTTCGCGCGATTCTGATGTCAAAAGTAGACTCCGGGTGAAGTCCGGATAAAAGTTACCTCTCCGGTCGCCTTCGGGAATTTTTAGAGTTGAAATTGGACAAATTGGACTTTAAAAATGGACCCGGCGCGGAAATCGGATCGAGTGGGCATTCGACAAATTTTCGGATGAGAATTTGGAGAAACGGACATCGTTTTTGGATTCAGTGCGCGAAATCGCTAAGATTGGACTATTTATTTGTTGGATTTGGAGTCCAGTCGAAGTGCACGTTTTTCGAGGCAAAACGGCACGTTTTACGAGGTGTGCGCGGCCCATTTCCCGAGGCGCTGTACGGCTCGGACAGCGCGCGCAGACAGGCGCGCTCGGGAAGCGCGCCTGCGCGTGGGCGCGCGCCAGTGGGGGCGCCACGTGGCGGGCCCCCACTGGCGCCCGCTCGGACACGCGGGGCGCGCGCCCGTGTGGCGCCCCGTGTCCCGCGCCAGCACGGGCGCGGTGTCATGCGCCCGTGTGGCGCGCGGACTACGCGCCGCGTGGCGTGCATGGTTGCGCGCCACGTGGCGCGCTGGGCGCGTGCGTGGACCCGGCGCACGCGCCCAGCCCTGGTGGACCGGCCGGTTGGGCCCCGTGGTTGGCCCGTGCCGTGCACCGGCTCCGTGGACCGGCTGTGTGGACCACCCTCTCCCTCTCTCCTCTTTTCTTCTTCTTCTTCCTCCCCGCACCGCCATTCTCTCCCTTTTCTTTCTTTCTTCTGCACCCGAGAGCGAGAGGGAGTGAGGAGGGAGGTGGCGTGAGGTGCGGCGGCGCTTCGTGGTCCTCGTTTTGCGTGCGAGGTCGCCGGCGGAGCGTTTCGGCGACGGCGGCGCAGTCGGGTAGGTCCCGTTTGTTGATTTTACTGTATTTTTGTGCTGTTTTTGGGGTGTTCTTTTAGACAGTAATTAACCCCTGTTTCTATCTGTGTTTGGGACTGTGTCTTTGTGCACCGTTTTGCGTGTGGACTCCGGCACTGTGCACCGTTTTGCGTGCGGACCCCGTTTTGCGGGCGGATCCTGGCACCGTGCACCGTTTTGCGTGCGGACTCCGGCACTGTGCACCGTTTTGCGTGCGGACTCCGGCACTGTGCACCGTTTTGCGTGCGGACCCCGTTTTGCGGGCGGATCCTGGCACCGTGCACCGTTTTGCGTGCGGACTCCGGCACTGTGCACCGTTTTGCGTGCGGACCCTGTTTTGCGGGCGGATCCTGGCACCGTGCACCGTTTTGCGTGCGGACTCCGGCACTGTGCACCGTTTTGCGTGCGGACCCCGTTTTGCGGGCGGATCCTAGCACGTGCACCGTTTTGCATGCGGACTCCGGCACTGTGCACCGTTTTGCGTGCGGACCCCGTTTTGCGGGCGGATCCTGACACCGTGCACCGTTTTTTGTGCAGACTCCGTTTCTGGTGCGGACTCCGGCGGCGTGCTCCGTTTTGCGTGCGGACTCCGACGGTGTGCTCCGTTTTGCGTGCGGACTCCGGCGGCGTGCTCCGTTTTGCGTGCGGACTCCGGCGGCGTGCCCCGTTTGCGCAGCGGATCGCGTGGAGGCCAATTGCAAGTGTCTACAAGCAATTGGTGGCAAATCGAGGTGGGTGGCCCTATCTCCAAGTTTTTGGACTGTACAGTATTTCTACTGATGTAGGACTATGCATGATAGTTATTTCATTGTGTAGCATGCTATATTGTAGGAATTGTTATTCCTTTTATTTTCTGTAATATAGTTATCGTGGAACTTGACCTAGCACCCCCGTCATATGCTGCATGTGTAACCAGACCAGTAGAAAACCCTCACTTGGGCTAGGGTTATTTATGCTTAGACATCCACACTGTTCTTACATCCCTGGACATAGTGTTTTCTCGCCCGGATAGTGGGCCGAGAGGTCGGGACTTGCTTTTAGTGTGGGATGCTTTTGCACTCTTGCTTGGGAGCAGAGTGGAGTCTGGTAGCTGTAGCGGGTTGCTTATCCGTGCTGGGAGCCGTTTGAGTAAACGGTAGTCCCGAGAGGTCTTGTTTTCCTGTTGTGCTGTCATGGGAGGGAGCCGTTGAGTAGACGGCAGTCCCGGGCCGTCGAGTGTCTTCCGGTCCGTCTTGTTGGGAACCGTTGGGGTTGACGGTGGTCCCAGGTCGTTGAGTGTTGTCCGACCTGTTTTGTTACCCTGAGTTGTGGGTCGTTCCTGGCTGTGGAGTATCTCCAGCCAGTAAGCTTTGTGCTGTGAGCTGTGGGAGAGGCTAGTGTCTCGTGTTTCGAGTTAGCCGATCAGCTGAGTCGTCGAGAGTGCTCCGACTGTTCCGCGAGATTTTTGGGGATCTTGAGTCCTACCGTTCTGTGAGTGAGCGTGGTTTTGGACTAGCCTGCATATGCCAATGCGTGATTACTCTATGCCGCGCCGTTTTCCTCAGTTGGGGCCGCGCCCCTTGAGATGCCGCTGTGGATGCGATGGTTGGCCTGTTGAGGCAGTTTTGCGCGAGGGATGAGTTAGTCGGACAGGACGCCCCACGTAAATCCCGTTCCCATGTGGACGTGTGGTAGTGGGCAGGAGCGTTCCTAGTCGATAGGCGCGGGCTTGGCTGGACCTTTGAGGTAGTCAGTTCGATTGGGACGATTGAGCACCTTGGGTGCGAGTGGTCTCATTTACTTTCTTCTGTTCCACCTTTGAGTGTCTAGATAGAGGCACGATAGCTGTAGAGTAGATCCAGCTTTTCTTATTCTGTTTTCCTTGCCTGTTATCTTTTACCTCTGGTAGACTTGGTGGGCAGACCGTTGGACTTGTTGACGGCACCCACTGAGAACTTGTCACGCCCCGGGTGTAAACCAGAACCCGGGCCCGTCCACAGATCCGCCGTGCATGCGGTATTTCCCACATACACGAAGCGTCGGTAACCTGCTCAGATAGAAAAGATAAAAAAAAGAGCATAATAATCAGAGCTGAAATAAAACTACTGTATCTCAGACAGATGCTGGAAGTAAAAGGTACAACAGTAAAATAGAATACAGATGTCTCTCCCAGCTCACTACTAAAATACAACCTGCTGGCAAAAGCCAGTCCCTAAAAAGAAATACAAGAAAACTGTCTGAGAAGTCCTGGTACCCAAAATCTCCAGCTACGACCCTCGGTGGCTCTCTATCTAGTCCGCAATCTGCTTACCTCGATTAGTTGCTGACGGCCCAGCAACTCCCACTGAAGACTCTGCAAAACAAGGGGAAGGAAAGAGACAAGAAAAACAATGGGGGTAAGTACTACTATAAACAGTAGCCTCCCCTAGTGGGTAAAGCCTCAGCTCAGATATGCCCACCAGGTGATCAGAGGCAAAAAGGGGAAAGGAAAAGAAGGGAGAAGCAGATAAATAGAACAACTGATAAAGTGCTATCCCTAATATGCCTCTATATGACCAACCAATAAGGATGGGAAAAGTGATGCATCAGAATCAAGTAGCCTGTCATAAAGACCCAATCTGATAGCCAGTGAACACTGGCCCTGCCTGCTCTGCTGTCGAACTCAAGAACCCAGCATGGTGCCCGGCGCTCACACCGTGGAACTCAAGAAACCAGCATGGTGCCCGGCGCTCACACCGTGGAAAGCAGAAAGGTGCCCGGCGCTCACACCGTGGAAAGCCTACTCCGGAGTGGCACTCGAGGGGAGCGACCCACACGAGTAAAAATATCACTGTATCAACCATCTCTGTAACCACTGTCTCATAATAGCAGGACTGGATCGAGACTCAAAGAAGTGGGAACAACCCTCCACTATAGTAAGCCCGATCCCCGAACACCCAATCTGATGCAATAGAAACAATCCGGTCAACCACCCAAGATCCGTGGTCGCCGCAACCCCCTGACAAACTCAACCTGTCCCAAATCCCCAATACCTGCCTACACTGTCCAACATACGCTCGAACCTGAGCGAGTAAGCCGCTAGTGCCAACAATGAAAGAAGAAAAGAGAAAAAGCATGGTTTCTCCTAAGTCAAGTCCAAAATAGTGTAGCAGTAAAAGATGACAATCATCAGGTGATCAGTTAAATCATGCAATGTTCCAATTTCCAAGTATAACAGTTGAAGTGATATAGGCTAGGATGACCGTTTCACATGAATAAACCTTGGTTTTGCAGTCCTCTAATTCTATGTTGTCACGGGGTATAAGTTCCAGAATTAATAAGCGATTCCCTAGAGCATGCAAGTCTAACAATCAACACGTTCAACATTGTTATAACAAGGTACTCTGACATTCCTAGTGGGCATACAAAAAGAGGAGTGTAACGACCACCCACCTGAAGCGCAACTGTCCCAACTTGTACAGTCAGAGAATACCAAAAATCCAAATCCGCGCCCCCACAATACTCCTGGTACAACAAGGAATCCACTAATTACACTAGGGTCACAATCACAGCACTAATTACCACATACAAACACAAGTACTAAACTGTCAAATTATCACCTGCAACAAATGTCCAGAAAATTCTAATAAAAATATCCTGGCGATCCTCGCGACGATAGCTTCGCAACGGTACCTTGCACGCCCAAATCCGAGTTCTGTACACCAAGATAAAAATTCAGCAAGTGGACACTCTCAAACACTAATCATGATTAAGGGTAGATTACTATTCACAGAGAGATCCTTAATTATCACCTCGAAGGAAAATTCACAAAAATCCACTAAAAATACGAGCGCGTTCCTTGCGATCCGTAGATGCAAAAGTTGTATAAGCTCGTTTCCATCAGACACTCGTGCGCGAAGATAAGGCTGAAACACTCCACTGCTGTCAAGAATTCCATACAGAAAAAGGGGGTCACTTGTAGCCTCGAAAACCGTGCCAAAACCTCGAAACGGAAAAGCGCGACTATAACGAAAGATGAAGTTCTACCTCTTAGGAGTCCACTGGTGCAAGAATCACAGGAAAATGATGTCGGGGTAGCTCGGGGGAGCAAAAACACGAACACTGCGCCGAAGGAAGAACACAAGTAAGCAACGTCGCGCCGCACCGTAAAATGGGGAACCTCGGGATTCGTGCCACCAAAATTCCTAAGATTTGGTAGGAAGATCCAGGACAAAAAGATGCAAAATTTTGCTAGAAATAGGCATTTGCAGATTTGGCTCGGTTTGGGAGAACAATAGAGGAGAAGAAGGCTCGGACTGTGCATTATATAGAGGCTGAAAAACAATTCGGAAAATACCCTCTGTGTCCCCACTTTCGGGCGCTTGGGGATTTTCGGGCGGCTACAGTAACGGGCCGGCCCAGATTTCCGGGCGCGCACAGTGCGGCCCGGCCCACAGCACAGCCCAGCCCACTAAGCCCAAAAACCCCGCTGCACCCGGTGCACCAGAGCCAGCCACTGGCGGCGTGCCACGCGTCCCCGACAAGCCGTGCACCGCGCACGACGGCCGTGCACCGCGCACGTCGGCCGGCTGCCCCGGGCGTACGGTCACCTGCCCCGGCCATCGCGTGGACCGCGCGCACCAAGTCCCGCCAATCCCGATCCGCCACGCGTCCACCCGGTCCACCGTGCACCCGGCCCAAAACTCCGTGGACCGCGAATGCTGCACCGGCCAACCGGAAGGCGCCACGTGGCCCGCCTCCGGTGCACGCCCCGCGCGGTGGACCGCGCGCCTGCCCGCGGCCTGCCCGCGCCCTGGGCCGCCGCCTGCCGCCTGCCCGCGGCGGCGCCGCCGCCCGCCGACGCTGCCCGCCGCCGCCGGCCGCCGCCGGCGATCGCCGGCGACACTGTTCCGGCATGAACAGTAACCCAAGCACAAATTTGACCAGCAAATAGCCCGTCTTGACCGTTTTCGCGCGCTGATTCCAAAAACGAGGTCCGTTTCGCCAAATTCCAATCCTAAAATTTGCCGGAGGCTCCCGGAAAGGTATTTTCACTCCGAATTTCGCGCCGAGTCCAAATCTGGTATCCGATTTGCGCGAAAACACTTCTAAACATCCAACGGGGTCTTCCGGTTATCCACGTGATCTAATTAAGCCCCGAATCCATCACTTGAGTCCAAATTGGCGCGCGAACACCGCTGACATGCCCCGTAGGCCTCCCGAAGCTGCCGGTCACACTGTAGAAGCCCTGCAACGGTCCGGGTCACCACATCCTCCCCCACTAAAAGAAAGTTTCGTCCTCGAAACTAAAGCAACTCCCTAGGAGTCTCAAAAACCAGGGTTAAAACCCAACACCGCCGTCTCCAGCTCCCAAGTCACCTATCACTCCCCAGAGCCAACTCAACCAACGCGATCCGAACACAAACACACAACACCTGCACAGAAAAGGGGCCCAAACAAGCAGGGGTTCACACTCGGTCGCCCTCAGAACTCAACCACCCAAGTGGATTGCTCAGCCGCAGCCTCTAATCCAAAGAGATCCACTAGGGCACAAACCCAAACCCTGTACACCAAGATGGCCCCACACAGCGCCAAATATAGAATCAACAAACACAACCCCAAAGCTCTTCTGCTCCAGGTATCCGCCACCAAAGTGGCCCTGTCGGGGTGATACAGGATGCTCAACAAAATCCAATGATAGCTCTACAGCCACTGTGGGAGGTATCACCATAACTCACAAATCCATCTCCCACCACTGACTAGGTTAAAATCGGCGCTGGTACCGAACTCGTCATCTGATCATCAGGCTCTGCTAGCACTATCCGGTCCAAAAGCTCCTCACCCCAACAATAACCGTCGATCTCGGCCAGTCTTAAATAACATCCATTTTGGCCGGATTTCCACAGTCGCCCCTATGGCTTGAATAGGCAATCCAAGAAGACATGCTCTCGAAGCTAAAACTTGTTCCGCAACGACTTGCATAAAGCTTCTTCCTCACGGACCTTGCCACAGCATCTACAAATGCTCCACAAGCTCAAAATCATTCGGGAAGGGGGTAAGCCAAAATATCCTTAGAGATCGCTGCTATCAATCCGTTCACGTCCCACTGGAAAACAGAGTTCCTCAATCTTAAAGGCAACAGGGCATTAGTCATTCCATTGGCTTCACTGTACTGATAATGCCCCTAGCGTCTCCTGTACGCCATCTTGACGAAATACTCAGCTGTGAATCTAAACTGGTGCAGGCATCATAATCGATCAACTGCCGGGGCAGAACTCCATCAAAAGGCCCTAAATAATAATACCTGGACCTGACTGGGCTCCAATCACAAAGGGCTCTCACCGTCGTATATCAACGACATGACACTAGGTCCAACAGACCCTCGATCCATCAGATCCCCGCACCTATGCCATCAACTCCCGCAGCTCTAAAGGCGATATCCAACGAGGTGCTATGAAGTTGGCGCGGTTTCCAGAACCACGTCAACCACAATCTTAATCTCCCTTTCTGGCGGCATAATCATCGGCTCAGGTGGTCTCACACCCGGGATCTCACGAGCAATAGGGATATCCTTAAGTCCCGCTGTCGCCGTAGGCACCTCTCACACTGTAACTGTAATCGGTATGCTCTAACAGTCTCAACAAACAAATTGCCTTCCATTATCTGCCTTGCAGAAAATCAAAGCCCTTTCTCTCGACAGTCAAACATCCTGTGGCACTACGCCAACCAATCCCATGCACTGGGTCAAACACCAAGCTGCCACGAACACCAATATGTCTGCCGGCAAAACTCACAGCCTCTGCTACACTGGACACGATCCACAAGCCTCCCCCACTTGCACCATGCCAACAGTAACCGGTACCTCAAGTGCATGTGGTAACAACTCTACCTCTAGTCCATGCAGGAATGCAACAAGCTCTAACTCCGACTGCTGTGATGAAATCATACCTGTGATAACCCAACCCACTACCGTGGCGCCCTCCAACCGGGCGGCACAGATTCAACCGCTCGATGCAAGTAGTCGTCGCTCAGCCAGCCGACATATCTAGACCAATCACAAAGGGGGCACGACCTCTGTCCAAGCTCACACTGAGGTGCCGAATGCGGTCTCTCGCAGACAGCCAATCCACGCTACCGCTGCGCCACTCTGATAAAAGGGCTGTTGCTGTCATCGGGGTCCACCCAACCCCGGATGTCTCACAAATTTACCAGGACATCAACGTCAAACGACCAAGCACAATCGATTCATGCAATTCCTGATACAATTATCCTTACTGAGCTCACCCCTCGATCACGTCTATCGCACCCCAAACATGCCAATTATCAAACACACAGGGTAACATCCCCCAGAGATAAACTCACATACTCTATCCACACGGATATCCACCAACCAGGAAAGGAAAACAAAAATGTCTCTCCATCATCACCAACCACGATTCTACTCCAAGAGGCTCCAAACCAAATCCCTAGAATCGAGGTGGTTTATCCGCCGAAACTGGCTCAACTAATCCTTGGGGTCTCACCGCTCATCAGCTGTCAACTATCCACCCTGCCTCGGCGCCTCAGCACTAACCATTGGCACGGAGGGGCTACTTGCTCCATCAGTACTGTAGAAATCCCCGCCCTTGAGGATGCTGCAATCGGGTGGTCTCAGAAGGAAGCACTGTCGAGCTGCCCGCCGCTCCGACGACTGTGTCACAAAACCAGATGCTCGCCCACTCTGCCGCTGAAAAGCCTCTGACAATCCTGTCTCCTGGGTCCGGAGCTCTCTGACTCCAATCTGGTATCCGGCCCGAAACAACTAGCTCAGACCCAACAGCTGCACCCAAGTGCACCCGGGTCAGGGCCCAAAGTCGGGGAGACACCGCTCGCCACGACAAACAGCAAATCAGCACAACCCAAACACTCGACCCAATCTAGCGAAAGTCAAAGACATCTCCCTATTTCTGTAACCTTATGTTGTCTGCAGCCAACATAATGGTTCAACAGAAATAGACTATGTCGATCCCTCTTCACTCACAGGAAGAGTTAACCTATAAAAATCACCGACTTTCGCAAAATGTCACGCCACTCACGCCCTATCATCCTAGGGTCTGTCCAAAAGCCTAGGGTTTCCTAAGTCCCAACTGACCTATCCCTAAGCTCTGATACCAACTTAATCTGTCACGCCCCGGGTGTAAACCAGAACCCGGGCCCGTCCACAGATCCGCCGTGCATGCGGTATTTCCCACATACACGAAGCGTCGGTAACCTGCTCAGATAGAAAAGATAATAAAAGAGCATAATAATCAGAGCTGAAATAAAACTACTGTATCTCAGACAGATGCTGGAAGTAAAAGGTACAACAGTAAAATAGAATACAGATGTCTCTCCCAGCTCACTACTAAAATACAACCTGCTGGCAAAAGCCAGTCCCTAAAAAGAAATACAAGAAAACTGTCTGAGAAGTCCTGGTACCCAAAAATCTCCAGCTACGACCCTCGGTGGCTCTCTATCTAGTCCGCAATCTGCTTACCTCGATCAGTTGCTGACGGCCCAGCAACTCCCACTGAGGACTCTGCAAAACAAGGGGAAGGAAAGAGACAAGAAAAACAATGGGGGTAAGTACTACTATAAACAGTAGCCTCCCCTAGTGGGTAAAGCCTCAGCTCAGATATGCCCACCAGGTGATCAGAGGCAAAAAGGGGAAAGGAAAAGAAGGGAGAAGCAGATAAATAAAGCAACTGATAAAGTGCTATCCCTAATATGCCTCTATATGACCAACCAATAAGGATGGGAAAAGTGATGCATCAGAATCAAGTAGCCTGTCATAAAGACCCAATCTGACAGCCAGTGAACACTGGCACTGCCTGCTCTGCTGTCGAACTCAAGAACCCAGCATGGTGCCCGGCGCTCACACCGTGGAACTCAAGAAACCAGCATGGTGCCCGGCGCTCACACCGTGGAAAGCAGAAAGGTGCCCGGCGCTCACACCGTGGAAAGCCTACTCCGGAGTGGCACTCGAGGGGAGCGACCCACACGAGTAAAAAATATCACTGTATCAACCATCTCTGTAACCACTGTCTCATAATAGCAGGACTGGATCGAGACTCAAAGAAGTGGGAACAACCCTCCACTAAAGTAAGCCCGATCCCCGAACACCCAATCTGATGCAATAAAAACAATCCGGTCAACCACCCAAGATCCGTGGTCGCCGCAACCCCCTGACAAACTCAACCTGTCCCAAATCCCCAATACCTGCCTACACTGTCCAACATACGCTCGAACCTGAGCGAGTAAGCCGCTAGTGCCAACAATGAAAGAAGAAAAGAGAAAAAGCATGGTTTCTCCTAAGTCAAGTCCCAAAATAGTGTAGCAGTAAAAGATGACAATAATCATGTGATCAATTAAATCATGCAATGTTCCAATTTCCAAGTATAACAGTTGAAGTGATATAGGCTAGGATGACCGTTTCACATGAATAAACCTTGGTTTTGCAGTCCTCTAATTCTATGTTGTCACGGGGTATAAGTTCCAGAATTAATAAGCGATTCCCTAGAGCATGCAAGTCTAACAATCAACACGTTCAACATTGTTATAACAAAGTACTCTGATATTCCTAGTGGGCATACAAAAAGAGGAGTACAACAACCACCCACCTGAAGCGCAACTGTCCCAACTCGTACAGTCAGAAAATACCAAAAATCCAAATCCGCGCCCCCACAATACTCCTGGTACAACAAGGAATCCACTAATTACACTAGGGTCACAATCACAGCACTAATTACCACATACAAACACAAGTACTAAACTGTCAAATTATCACCTGCAACAAATGTCCAGAAAATTCTAATAAAAATATCACGGCGATCCTCGCGTCGATAGCTTCGCAACGGTACCTTGCACGCCCAAATCCGAGTTCTGTACACCAAGATAAAAATTCAGCAAGTGGACACTCTCAAACACTAATCATGATTAAGGGTAGATTACTGTTCACAGAGAAATCCTTAATTATCACCTCGAAGGAAAATTCACAAAAATCCACTAAAAATACGAGCGCGTTCCTTGCGATCCGTAGATGAAAAAGTTGTATAAGCTCGTTTCCATCAGACGCTCGTGCGCGAAGATAAGGCTGAAACACTCCGCTGCTGTCAAGAATTCCATACAGAAAAAGGGGGTCACTTGTAGCCTCGAAAACCGTGCCAAAACCTCGAAACGGAAAAGCGCGACTATAACGAAAGATGAAGTTCTACCTCTTAGGAGTCCACTGGTGCAAGAATCACAGGAAAATGATGTCGGGGTAGCTCGGGGGAGCAAAAACACGAACACTGCGCCGAAGGAAGAACACAAGTAAGCAACGTCGCGCCGCACCGTAAAATGGGGAACCTCGGGATTCGTGCCACCAAAATTCCTAAGATTTGGTAGGAAGATCCAGGACAAAAAGATGCAAAATTTTGCTAGAAATAGGCATTTGCAGATTTGGCTCGGTTTGGGAGAACAATAGAGGAGAAGAAGGCTCGGACTGTGCATTATATAGAGGCTGAAAAACAATTCGGAAAATACCCTCTGTGTCCCCACTTTCGGGCGCTTGGGGATTTTCGGGCGGCTACAGTAACGGGCCGGCCCAGATTTCCGGGCGCGCACAGTGCGGCCCGGCCCACAGCACAGCCCAGCCCACTAAGCCCAAAAACCCCGCTGCACCCGGTGCACCAGAGCCAGCCACTGGCGGCGTGCCACGCGTCCCCGACAAGCCGTGCACCGCGCACGACGGCCGTGCACCGCGCACGTCGGCCGGCTGCCCCGGCGTACGGTCACCTGCCCCGGCCATCGCGTGGACCGCGCGCACCAAGTCCCGCCAATCCCGATCCGCCACGCGTCCACCCGGTCCACCGTGCACCCGGCCCAAAACTCCGTGGACCGCGAATGCTGCACCGGCCAACCGGAAGGCGCCACGTGGCCCGCCTCCGGTGCACGCCCCGCGCGGTGGACCGCGCGCCTGCCCGCGGCCTGCCCGCGCCCTGGGCCGCCGCCTGCCGCCTGCCCGCGGCGGCGCCGCCGCCCGCCGACGCTGCCCGCCGCCGCCGGCCGCCGCCGGCGATCGCCGGCGACACTGTTCCGGCATGAACAGTAACCCAAGCACAAATTTGACCAGCAAATAGCCCGTCTTGACCGTTTTCGCGCGCTGATTCCAAAAACGAGGTCCGTTTCGCCAAATTCCAATCCTAAAATTTGCCGGAGGCTCCCGGAAAGGTATTTTCACTCCGAATTTCGCGCCGAGTCCAAATCTGGTATCCGATTTGCGCGAAAACACTTCTAAACATCCAACGGGGTCTTCCGGTTATCCACGTGATCTAATTAAGCCCCGAATCCATCACTTGAGTCCAAATTGGCGCGCGAACACCGCTGACATGCCCCGTAGGCCTCCCGAAGCTGCCAGTCACACTGTAGAAGCCCTGCAACGGTCCGGGTCACCACAGAACTACTGTGGGAAGTAGTTCTCACACCCGTCGTGGTGTCTTTTCCCCAGGGACTTCTTCTTCTGTTCCTGTGCTCCTGTTGCTGATCCTTCGGACCGAGGCGAGGGAGTCGCGAGCTAGTTCCCTACCCGTCGTTGGAGTGTAGCGGTACCCCCCTTCAGAGGAGAGCTTCGGTTGTTGGTCACTTCTTCTCCTCTGTTGAGAGACCTTTGTAGAGAGGTATAGAGTTGTTTTACTTTTACAGTTTGAGAGACTGTTGTAGTGAGGATATTCTTGTATCGAGAGTTTGTACACTGATGTATTTATTGGAGATACCTCCCTTTTGAGTTTTGTATCAGAGGACTTTGTATACGATCGTATTTGGAGATGGATATTGTATTATTTTTCAGTTGTACAGTGTTTGATCTTCAGCTTTTAGTAGTTTTCTTTCAGCTCTCTGATATCTGTATACTGTAGATGTTTCTTTCTGTAGGTTAGACGCTTCGTCTGTACGGCAGTTTCCGTACAGATGGCGGATCTGTTAGTGAGCCCGGGTCGCAGTTTCGACCCCGGGGCGTGACAGATTAGAGTGGTATCAGAGCCTAGGTTGTAGGTCATTGTGGACTTAGAAACCCTAGGCTTGTGGTTGGATATTAGGATGACTACGTGAGAGTCGTGACTTTTAGCGAGAGTCCTGATTGAGTTTTTACCTCTCCCAAGAGACGGGATGAGAGATTGGCATGTTTATTTTCCTAAGCGATTATGTTCGCTGCCGAACAACATGATGCTATGGAATGGATGACATGCCTTAGACTTTCGCTGGATTGGGTCGTATGGTTGTTGTGTCCTGACGTTTGTTATTGTGCAGCGGATTGCGATACCCCTGAGACGTCAGGTTGGGATTGGACACACCCCGCACCTGATGAGTACCCGAGCAGCGGGAGACGGAACTATCAGAGCAGTGCGGGACCCAGGAGTTTGTGTGTCGTGTTAGTTTCCCACTTAACTGAGAAGGGCCGAATCCCTGAACGGTAAAGGATCGAGAACTTCGATACGCTGAGCCTAAAGTCTGTTCTTGTTTGATTGGGGTTCTAGGCACCGGTCTATCGGGATGTTCAGATCTTTGCCGTGTCAGTCGGTTCTTCTTGCCTAAGAGTGGGGCGTTGTTGTGGGAACCGTTTGAAGTGACGGCGATCCCAGCTATGTGAATATTTTCTCTGGCTGAGTTACCAGGAGGATATTTTTCCCTGGCTGAGTTACCAGGAGGATATTTTTTCCCTGGCTGAGTTACCAGGAGAATATTTTCCCTGGCTGAGTTACCAGGAGGATATTTTCCCTGGCTGAGTTACCAGGAGGATATTTTTCCCTGGCTGAGTTACCAGGAGGATATTTTTCCCTGGCTGAGTTACCAGGAGGATATTTTCCCTGGCTGAGTTACCAGGAGGATATTTTTTCCTGGCTGAGTTACCAGGAGGATATTTTTTCCTGGCTGAGTTACCAGGAGGATATTTTCCCTGGCTGAGTTACCAGGAGGATATTTTCCCTGGCTGAGTTACCAGGAGGATATTTTCCCTGGCCGAGATACCAAGAGGGCGTTTTCCCTGGCTGAGATACCAGGAGGGCGTTTTTCCTGGCGGAGTTACCAGGAGGACTCATGTTCTGGCCGAGTTACCAGGAGGACACTTTCCACTGGCCGAGCTACCAGGTGGATACATTGTCCCTGGCTGAGTTACCAGGTGGACATATGTCCTGGCCGAGTTACCAGGAGGGCATTTTCCACTGGCCGAGCTACCAGGTGGATACATTGTCCCTGGTCGAGTCACCAGGTGGACATATGTCCTGACCGAGTTACCAGGAGGGCACTTTCCACTGGCCGAGCTACCAGATAGGTACATACCCCTGGCCGGGTTACCAGGTGGGTACATGCCCTGGTCGAGTTACCAGGTGGTTGTTTTACTGAGATTGGGATGGTCTCACGGGACGCCGAGATTTTTGGTGGCGTCGATTTCGTCCTGTTGAACTACCAGGAGCGCAGTTGTTGACTTGGAACCAGTTTTGTGTTTTGCTGCTCAGGGCCATTTTTTTCCTGACAGTATAAGCAGAAACTGGAAGGGGATCTTAGACTCCTGCAGCAGGGGAGTCGACCTCTTCTGGAGTATGTTCGCGAGTTTTGCGATTGTTGGGTGTGTACCTCATGTCGCCTGGATGAGGCCCAGGAGGTTGAGCTGGTTGAGAATGGACTGCATCGGAATATCTATCACTTGGTGTATCCTCGGCGGGTGCCAACGTTAGATGCAGCGTTTGGGCATGCTTAGCGGGTTGACCGAGGATCAGTGATCATGTCAGAGAGAGACGGAGCGCTAGGGACCAGCTCCGGGGAGAGGCATTCAGTACCGCCTGTGTTTGGACAGTCGAATAGATCGAGACCCCCGGGGGCCGCCACGAACCTAGTCTGAGGGTCGTGAGTCTCAGAGGAGACAGAGACCAGGAGGTTCTCCACAGCCGGTGTATCAGCAGCAGCGGGATGACTATGTCTTTTGTGGTGGTCTACATTCTGCGCCGTAGTGTGACCCCCAGGCAGGGCACCGATCGTGGTCTGGTCCCAAAGCGGGGTCGTCAGTCGCATTGGCAGCTTCGGCTCCTCCTCCTCCGCTCTTCCAGACAGGCGGAGCTTCGACAGGTTTGGCCAGATAGCTAAGGCCACTTCTTCGCGGCAGTCCGACGGACGACCACCCCCGAGTGAGAGCGTCTTATGTCGCACAGGATGAGGATTCGGGGGCAGTTAGCCATGTAGTGGCAGGTATTAATCTTATCTCCCCTTCACGCACATGAGCGTTAATTGTTACCGGAGCATCGCATTCAGTTCTTCTGTAGGGCATCCGCATGGTTGTATGGGCTAGAGATAGGACCCTTAGTTTGTGCTCGTGAGGTTCAGATACCTGATCACGTGTTGCACATAGACGAGGGTTGTTGGTCCTGCCCTGTGCAGTTGGGGCCCTGGTTTTTGCCTAGTGATCTTTTGGCCCTTCCTCAGCTCCGGAATTTTCGAGGGTATAGGACTGTGAGGATCTGAGGCCACGCCGTGGGTGCACGGCAGTGATGCCACACCGTTGATACACGGTGGTGATGCCACACCGTTGATACACGGTGGTGATGCCACGCCGTTGGTGCACGGCGGTGATGCCACGCCGTTGCTGCACGGCGGTGATGCCATGCCGTTGGTACACGGCAGTGATGCCACGCCGTGGGTGCACGGCAGTGATGCCACACCGTTGATACACGGTGGTGATGCCACACCGTTGATACACGGTGGTGATGCCACGCCGTTGGTGCACGGCGGTGATGCCACGCCGTTGCTGCACGGCGGTGATGCCATGCCGTTGGTACACGGCAGTGATGCCACGCCGTGGGTGCACGGCAGTGATGCCACACCGTTGATACACGGTGGTGATGCACACCGTTGATACACGGTGGTGATGCCACGCCGTTGGTACACGGCAGTGATGCCACGCCGTGGTGCACGGCAGTGATGCCACACCGTTGATACACGGTGGTGATGCCACACCGTTGATACACGGTGGTGATGCCACGCCGTTGGTGCACGGCGGTGATGCCACGCCGTTGCTGCACGGCGGTGATGCCATGCCGTTGGTACACGGCAGTGATGCCACGCCGTGGTGCACGGCAGTGATGCCACACCGTTGATACACGGTGGTGATGCCACACCGTTGATACACGGTGGTGATGCCACGCCGTTGGTGCACGGCGGTGATGCCACGCCGTGGGTGCACGGCAGTGATGCCACACCGTTGATACACGGTGGTGATGCCACGCCGTTGGTGCACGGCGGTGATGCCACGCCGTTGGTACACGGCAGTGATGCCACACCGTTGATGCACGACAGTGATGCCACACCGTTGATACACGGTGGTGATGCCACACCGTTGATACACGGTGGTGATGCCACGCCGTTGATGCACGGCAGTAATGCCACGCCGTTGGTGCACGGCAGTGATGCCACGTTGTAGGTACGCAACGGTGAGGTTTTTTGGGATGTTTCGGACTTTGGATCGCGAGTTTGGGCATCAGCTTATGATTGCCTTGCGAGCCAGTTTCCAGTCCCGTTCACCGACGGTTTGGATCCCGTCAGGGTGTTCTTCTGTAGTCGAGGACTCGACTTTGACCCGCGGGTCTGTTGGGGTTATGATAGCTTGTTGAGCGACCAACTGAGGCACGAGATCGTGCCTTTTGAGGATTCCTTTTGAGAGTAGTCTGCAGTTGTGTAGTCCACTCGGATGATTTCGGATCAGAAGTAACTGAGTGAAGACCCCAACTTATTGGTTTCCCTTTCTTATTGGACGGATGTGCAAGTATGCTTCGGGTCGCCTTGTTGAGGTTGGCACCATGATGTAGTTTGGTGCGTGTTGAATTAGTGGGTTTTTCCCTTTTCCCCCTGCCTTTTTAAGGAGCCCTTTGATTTTCCACGTCTCAGCTCAGTACTGGTGTGTTTTCCTCGCCCGTGATTTACTTGCCCTTTGAGATCCGTGATTGTTGGAGTACGAGGGACGCCCGTTGCAAATTCTGGCTCGAGAGATGAGAGAATTGCACAACGGGTCATACCGTACTTGTTGTTGTGATGGTGTAATCACGAGGAGCGAGTGGGGTTTAGGGAGCTGGAGGCGTATTGTTAGATACCTAGCCGTGGTATTCTTGACTCTGGATGGGCTTGATCTAGTTTCGAGGACGAAACTTTCTTTTAGTGGGGGAGGATGTGAGGTCCCGGAATCCTCGGCGTAGGAGTTGCTGGTTGTTGGCAGCTTTTAGTGGCCGTTGGGAGTGTTGTGCGCGTGTCGGGCCCAAGAAATGGATTGGTGATGCAATTTGGGATTTAGTTGCATCGCTGGAGGCCTGCGGGATGTGTCGTTGGTGTTTGCGCGCAATTTGGACACACGTGGTGGACTTCGGGCTTAAATGGAGACCCCGTGGGATTTGGATGACCCGTCGGGTGTTTAGAAGTGATTTCGCGCGATTCTGATGTCAAAATTAGACTCCGGGTGAAGTCCGGATAAAAGTTTACCTCTCCGGTCGCCTTCGGGAATTTTTAGAGTTGAAATTGGCAAATCGGACTTTAAAAATGGACCCGGCGCGGAAATCGGATCGAGTGGGCATTCGACAAATTTTCGGATGAGAATTTGGAGAAACGGACATCGTTTTTGGATTCAGCGCGCGAAATCGCTAAGAATGGACTATTTATTTGTTGGATTTGGAGTCCGGTGAAGTGCGCGTTTTTCGAGGCAAAACGGCACGTTTTACGAGGTGTGCGCGGCCCATTTCCCGAGGCGCTGTACGGCTCGGACAGCGCGCGCAGACAGGCGCGCTCGGGAAGCGCGCCTGCGCGTGGGCGCGCGCGGGGGCGCCACGTGGCGGGCCCCCACTGGCGCCCGCTCGGACACGCGGGGCGCGCGCCCGTGTGGCGCCCCCGTGTCCCGCGCCAGCACGGGCGCGGTGTCACGCGCCCGTGTGGCGCGCGGACTACGCGCCCGCGTGGCGCGCATGGTTGCGCGCCACGTGGCGCGCTGGGCGCGTGCGTGGACCCGGCGCACGCGCCCAGCCCTGGTGGACCGGCCGGTTGGGCCCCGTGGTTGGCCCGTGCCGTGCACCGGCTCCGTGGACCGGCTGTGTGGACCACCCTCTCCCTCTCTCCTCTTTTCTTCTTCTTCTTCCTCCCCGCACCGCCATTCTCTCCCTTTTCTTTCTTTCTTCTGCACCCGAGAGCGAGAGGGAGTGAGGAGGGAGGTGGCGTGAGGTGCGGCGGCGCTTCGTGGTCCTCGTTTTGCGTGCGAGGTCGCCCGGCGGAGCGTTTCGGCGACGGCGGCGCAGTCGGGTAGGTCCCGTGTGTTGATTTTACTGTATTTTTGTGCTGTTTTTGGGGTGTTCTTTTAGACAGTAAATTAACCCCTGTTTCTATCTGTGTTTGGGACTGTGTCTTTGTGCACCGTTTTGCGTGCGGACTCCGGCACTGTGCACCGTTTTGCGTGCGGACCCCGTTTTGCGGGCGGATCCTGGCACCGTGCACCGTTTTGCGTGCGGACTCCGGCACTGTGCACCGTTTTGCGTGCGGACTCCGGCACTTGCACCGTTTTGCGTGCGGATCCGGATGGCACCGTGCACCGTTTTGCGTGCGGACTCCGGCACTGTGCACCGTTTTGCGTGCGGACCCCGTTTTGCGGGCGGATCCTGGCACCGTGCACCGTTTTGCGTGCGGACTCCGGCACTGTGCACCGTTTTGCGTGCGGACCCCGTTTTGCGGGCGGATCCTGGCACCGTGCACCGTTTTGCGTGCGGACTCCGGCACTGTGCACCGTTTTGCGTGCGGACCCCGTTTTGCGGGCGGATCCTGACACCGTGCACCGTTTTTTGTGCAGACTCCGTTTCTGGTGCGGACTCCGGCGGCGTGCTCCGTTTTGCGTGCGGACTCCGACGGCGTGCTCCGTTTTGCGTGCGGACTCCGGCGGCGTGCTCCGTTTTGCGTGCGGACTCCGGCGGCGTGCCCCGTTTGCGTGCGGATCGCGTGGAGGCCAATTGCAAGTGTCTACGAGCAATTGGTGGCAAATCGAGGTGGGTGGCCTTATCTCCAAGTTTTATGGACTGTACAGTATTTCTACTGATGTAGGACTATGCATGATAGTTATTTCATTGTGTAGCATGCTAGATTGTAGGAATTGTTATTCCTTTTATTATCTGTTAATATAGTTATCTTGGAACTTGACCTAGCACCCCCGTCATATGTTGCATGTGTAACCAGACCAGTAGAAAACCCTCACTTGGGCTAGGGTTATTTATGCTTAGACATCCACACTGTTCTTTCATCCCTGGACATAGTGTTTTCTCGCCCGGGTAGTGGGCCGAGAGGTCGGGACTTGCTTTTAGTGTGGGATGCTTTTGCACTCTTGCTTGGGAGCAGAGTGGAGTCTGGTAGTTGTAGCGGGTTGCTTATCTGTGCGGGGAGCCGTTTGAGTAAACGGTAGTCCCGAGAGGTCTTGTTTCCCTGTTGTGCTGTCATGGGAGGGAGCCGTTGAGTAGACGGCAGTCCCGGGCCGTCGAGTATCTTCCGGTCCGTCTTGTTGGGAACCGTTGGGGTTGACGGTGGTCCCAGGTCGTTGAGTGTTGTCCGACCTGTTTTGTTACCCTGAGTTGTGGGTCGTTCCTGGCTGTGGAGTATCTCCAGCCAGTGTGCTTTGTGCTGCGAGCTGTTGGAGAGGCTAGTGTCTCGTGTTTCGAGTTAGCCGATCAGCTGAGTCGTCGAGAGTGCTCCGACTGTTGTGCGAGATTTTTGGGGATCTTGAGTCCTACCGTTCTGTGAGTGAGCGTGGTTTTGGACTAGCCTGCATATGCCAATGTTTGATTACTCTATGCCGCGCCGTTTTCCTCAGTTGGGGCCGCGCCCCTTGAGATGCCGCTGTGGATGCGATGGTTGGCCTGTTGAGGCAGTTTTGCGCGAGGGATGAGTTAGTCGGACAGGACGCCCCACGTAAATCCCGTCCTCATGTGGATGTGTGGTAGTGGGCAGGTGCGTTCCTAGTCGACAGGCGCGGGCTTGACTGGACCTTTGAGGTAGTCAGTTCGATTGGGTCGATTGAGCACCTTGGGTGCGAGTGGTCTCATTTACTTTCTTCTGTTCCACTTTTGAGTGTCTAGATAGAGGCATGGTAGCTGTAGAGTAGTTCCAGCTTTTCTTGTTCAGTTTTCTTTGCCTGTTATCTTTTACCTCTGGTAGACTTGGTGGGCAGACCGTTGGACTTGTTGACGGCACCCACTGAGAACTACTGTGGGAAGTAGTTCTCACACCCGTCGTGGTGTCTTTTCCCCAGGGACTTCTTCTTCTGTTCCTGTGCTCCTGTTGCTGATCCTTCGGACCGAGGCGAGGGAGTCGCGAGCTAGTTCCCTACCCGTCGTTGGAGTGTAGCGGTACCCCCTTCAGAGGAGAGCTTCGGTTGTTAGTTTACTTCTTCTTCCTCTGTTGAGAGACCTTTGTAGAGAGGTATAGAGTTGTATTTTACTTTTACAGTTTGAGAGACTGTTGTAGTGAGGATATTCTTGTATCGAGAGTTTGTACACTGATGTATTTATTGGAGATACCTCCCTTTTGAGTTTTGTATCAGAGGACTTTGTATACGATCGTATTTGGGAGATGGATATTGTATTATTTTCAGTTGTACAGTGTTTGGATTTCAGTTTTTAGTAGTTTACTTTCAGCTCTCTGATATCTGTATACTGTAGATGTTTCTTTCTGCAGGTTAGACGCTTCGTCTGTACGGCAGTTTCCGTACAGATGGCGGATCTGTTAGCGAGCCCGGGTCGCAGTTTCGACCCCGGGGCGTGACAGATTAGAGTGGTATCAGAGCCTAGGTTGTAGGTCGTGGTGGACTTAGAAACCCTAGGCTTGTGGTTGGATATTAGGATGACTACGTGAGAGTCGTGACTTTTAGCGAGAGTCCTGATTGAGTTTTTACCTCTCCCAAGAGACGGGATGAGAGATTGGCATGTTTATTTTCCTAAGCGATTATGTTCGCTGCCGAACAACATGATGCTATGGAATGGATGACATGCCTTAGACTTTCGCTGGATTGGGTCGTATGGTTGTTGTGTCCTGACGTTTGTTATTGTGCAGCGGATTGCGATACCCCTGAGACGTCAGGTTGGGATTGGACACACCCCGCACCTGATGAGTACCCGAGCAGCGGGAGACGGAGCTATCAGAGCAGTGCGAGACCCAGGAGTTTGTGTGTCGTGTTAGTTTCCCACTTTAACCGAGAAGGGCCGAATCCCTGAACGGTAAAGGATCGAGAACTTCGATAGGCTGAGCCTAAAGTCTGTTCTTGTTTGATTGGGGTTCTAGGCACCGGTCTATCGGGATTTTCGGATCTTTGCCGTGTCAGTCGGTTCTTCTCGCCTATGAGTGGGGCGTTGTTGTGGGAGCCGTTTGAAGTGACGGCGATCCCAGCTGTGTGAATATTTTCCCTGGCTGAGTTACCAGGAGGATATTTTTCCCTGGCTGAGTTACCAGGAGGATATTTTTCCCTGGCTGAGTTACCAGGAGGATATTTTCCCTGGCTGAGTTACCAGGAGGATATTTCCCTGGCTGAGTTACCAGGAGGATATTTTCCCTGGCTGAGTTACCAGGAGGATATTTTCCCTGGCTGAGTTACCAGGAGGATATTTTCCCTGGCTGAGTTACCAGGAGGATATTTTTCCCTGGCTGAGTTACCAGGAGGATATTTTTCCTGGCTGAGTTACCAGGAGGATATTTTCCCTGGCTGAGTTACCAGGAGGATATTTTCCCTGGCTGAGTTACCAGGAGGATATTTTCCCTGGCCGAGATACCAAGAGGGCGTTTTCCCTGGCTGAGTTACCAGGAGGGCGTTTTCCTGGCTGAGTTACCAGGAGGACTCATGTTCTGGCCGAGTTACCAGGAGGACACTTTCCACTGGCCGAGCTACCAGGTGGATACATTGTCCCTGGCTGAGTTACCAGGTGGACATATGTCCTGGCCGAGTTACCAGGAGGGCATTTTCCACTGGCCGAGCTACCAGGTGGATACATTGTCCCTGGTCGAGTCACCAGGTGGACATATGTCCTGACCGAGTTACCAGGAGGGCACTTTCCACTGGCCGAGCTACCAGATAGGTACATACCCCTGGCCGGGTTACCAGGTGGGTACATGCCCTGGTCGAGTTACCAGGTGGTTGTTTTACTGAGATTGGGATGGTCTCACGGGACGCCGAGATTTTTGGTGGCGTCGATTTCGTCCTGTTGAACTACCAGGAGCGCAGTTGTTGACTTGGAACCAGTTTTGTGTTTTGCTGCTCAGGGCCATTTTTTTCCTGACAGTATAAGCAGAAACTGGAAGGGGATCTTAGACTCCTGCAGCAGGGGAGTCGACCTCTTCTGGAGTATGTTCGCGAGTTTTGCGATTGTTGGGTGGTGTACCTCATGTCGCCTGGATGAGGCCCAGGAGGTTGAGCTGGTTGAGAATGGACTGCATCGGAATATCTATCACTTGGTGTATCCTCGGCGGGTGCCAACGTTAGATGCAGCGTTTGGGCATGCTTAGCGGGTTGACCGAGGATCAGTGATCATGTCAGAGAGAGACGGAGCGCTAGGGACCAGCTCCGGGGAGAGGCATTCAGTACCGCCTGTGTTTGGACAGTCGAATAGATCGAGACCCCCGGGGGCCGCCACGAACCTAGTCTGAGGGTCGTGAGTCTCAGAGGAGACAGAGACCAGGAGGTTCTCCACAGCCGGTGTATCAGCAGCAGCGGGATGACTATGTCTTTTGTGGTGGTCTACATTCTGCGCCGTAGTGTGACCCCAGGCAGGGCACCGATCGTGGTCTGGTCCCAAAGCGGGGTCGTCAGTCGCATTGGCAGCTTCGGCTCCTCCTCCTCCGCTCTTCCAGACAGGCGGAGCTTCGACAGGTTTGGCCAGATAGCTAAGGCCACTTCTTCGCGGCAGTCCGACGGACGACCACCCCGAGTGAGAGCGTCTTATGTCGCACAGGATGAGGATTCGGGGGCAGTTAGCCATGTAGTGGCAGGTATTAATCTTATCTCCCCTTCACGCACATGAGCGTTAATTGTTACCGGAGCATCGCATTCAGTTCTTCTGTAGGGCATCCGCATGGTTGTATGGGCTAGAGATAGGACCCTTAGTTTGTGCTCGTGAGGTTCAGATACCTGATCACGTGTTGCACATAGACGAGGGTTGTTGGTCCTGCCCTGTGCAGTTGGGGCCCTGGTTTTTGCCTAGTGATCTTTTGGCCCTTCCTCAGCTCCGGAATTTTCGAGGGTATAGGACTGTGAGGATCTGAGGCCACGCCGTGGGTGCCGGCAGTGATGCCACACCGTTGATACACGGTGGTGATGCCACACCGTTGATACACGGTGGTGATGCCACGCCGTTGGTGCACGGCGGTGATGCCACGCCGTTGCTGCACGGCGGTGATGCCATGCCGTTGGTACACGGCAGTGATGCCACGCCGTGGGTGCACGGCAGTGATGCCACACCGTTGATACACGGTGGTGATGCCACACCGTTGATACACGGTGGTGATGCCACGCCGTTGGTGCACGGCGGTGATGCCACGCCGTTGCTGCACGGCGGTGATGCCATGCCGTTGGTACACGGCAGTGATGCCACGCCGTGGGTGCACGGCAGTGATGCCACACCGTTGATACACGGTGGTGATGCCACACGTTGATACACGGTGGTGATGCCACGCCGTTGGTACACGGCAGTGATGCCACGCCGTGGGTGCACGGCAGTGATGCCACACCGTTGATACACGGTGGTGATGCCACACGTTGATACACGGTGGTGATGCCACGCCGTTGGTGCACGGCGGTGATGCCACGCCGTTGCTGCACGGCGTGATGCCGTTGGTACACGGCAGTGATGCCACGCCGTGGGTGCACGGCAGTGATGCCACACCGTTGATACACGGTGGTGATGCCACACCGTTGATACACGGTGGTGATGCCACGCCGTTGGTGCACGGCGGTGATGCCACGCCGTGCACGGCAGTGATGCCACACCGTTGATACACGGTGGTGATGCCACGCCGTTGGTGCACGGCGGTGATGCCACGCCGTTGGTACACGGCAGTGATGCCACACCGTTGATGCACGACAGTGATGCCACACCGTTGATACACGGTGGTGATGCCACACCGTTGATACACGGTGGTGATGCCACGCCGTTGGTGCACGGCAGTAATGCCACGCCGTTGGTGCACGGCAGTGATGCCACGTTGTAGGTACGCAACGGTGAGAGTTTTTGGGGATGTTTCGGACTTTGGATCGCGAGTTTGGGCATCAGCTTATGATTGCCTTGCGAGCCAGTTTCCAGTCCCGTTCACCGACGGTTTGGATCCCGTCAGGGTGTTCTTCTGTAGTTGAGGACTCGACTTCGACCCGCGGGTCTGTTGGGGTTATGATAGCTTGTTGAGCGACCAACTGTGGCACGAGATTGTGCCTTTTGAGGATCCTTTTGAGAGTAGCCTGCAGTTGTGTAGTCCACTCGGATGATTTCGGATCAGAAGTAACCGAGTGAAGACCCCAACTTATTGGTTTCCCTTCCTTATTGGATGGATGTGCGGGTATGCTTCGGGTCGCCTTGTTGAGGTTGGCACCATGATGTAGTTTGGTGCGTGTTGAATTAGTGGGTTTTTCCCTTTTCCCCCTGCCTTTTTGAGGAGCCCTTTGGTTTTCCACGTCTCAGCTCAGTAGTGATGTGTTTTTCCTCGCCCGTGATTTACTTGCCCTTTGAGATCCGTGATTGTTGGAGTACGAGGGACGCCCGTTGCAAATTCTGGCTCGAGAGATGAGAGAATTGCACAACGGGTCATACCGTACTTGTTGTTGTTGATGGTGTAATCACGAGGAGCGAGTGGGGTTTAGGGAGCTGGAGGCGTATTCTTAGATACCTAGCCGTGGTATTCTTGACTCTGATGGGCTTGATCTAGTTTCGAGGACGAAACTTTCTTTTAGTGGGGGAGGATGTGAGGTCCCGGAATCCCCGGCGTAGGAGTTGCTGGTGGTTTGGCAGCTTTTAGTGGCCGTTGGGAGTGTTGTGCGCGTGTCGGGCCCAAGAATTGGATTGGTGATGCAATTTGGGATTTAGTTGCATCGCTGAGGCCTGCGGGATGTGTCGTTGGTGTTTGCGCGCAATTTGGACACACGTGGTGGACTTCGGGCTTAAATGGAGACCCCGTGGGATTTGGATGACCCGTCGGGTGTTTAGAAGTGATTTCGCGCGATTCTGATGTCAAAATTAGACTCCGGGTGAAGTCCGGATAAAAGTTACCTCTCCGGTCGCCTTCGGGAATTTTTAGAGTTGAAATTGGACAAATCGGACTTTAAAAATGGACCCGGCGCGGAAATCGGATCGAGTGGGCATTCGACAAATTTTCGGATGAGAATTTGGAGAAACGGACATCGTTTTTGGATTCAGCGCGCGAAATCGCTAAGAATGGACTATTTATTTGTTGGATTTGGAGTCCGGTCGAAGTGCGCGTTTTTCGAGGCAAAACGGCACGTTTTACGAGGTGTGCGCGGCCCATTTCCCGAGGCGCTGTACGGCTCGGACAGCGCGCGCAGACAGGCGCGCTCGGGAAGCGCGCCTGCGCGTGGGCGCGCGCAGTGGGGGCGCCACGTGGCGGGCCCCCACTGGCGCCCGCTCGGACACGCGGGGCGCGCGCCCGTGTGGCGCCCCCGTGTCCCGCGCCAGCACGGGCGCGGTGTCACGCGCCCGTGTGGCGCGCGGACTACGCGCCCGCGTGGCGCGCATGGTTGCGCGCCACGTGGCGCGCTGGGCGCGTGCGTGGACCCGGCGCACGCGCCCAGCCCTGGTGGACCGGCCGGTTGAGCCCCGTGGTTGGCCCGTGCCGTGCACCGGCTCCGTGGACCGGCTGTGTGGACCACCCTCTCCCTCTCTCCTCTTTTCTTCTTCTTCTTCCTCCCCGCACCGCCATTCTCTCCCTTTTCTTTCTTTCTTCTGCACCCGAGAGCGAGAGGGAGTGAGGAGGGAGGTGGCGTGAGGTGCGGCGGCGCGTCGTGGTCCTCGTTTTGCGTGCGAGGTCGCCCGGCGGAGCGTTTCGGCGACGGCGGCGCAGTCGGGTGGGTCCCGTTTGTTGATTTTACTGTATTTTTGTGCTGTTTTTGGGGTGTTCTTTTAGACAGTAAATTAACCCCTGTTTCTATCTGTGTTTGGGACTGTGTCTTTGTGCACCGTTTTGCGTGCGGACTCCGGCACTGTGCACCGTTTTGCGTGCGGACCCCGTTTTGCGGGCGGATCCTGGCACCGTGCACCGTTTTGCGTGCGGACTCCGGCACTGTGCACCGTTTTGCGTGCGGACTCCGGCACTGTGCACCGTTTTGCGTGCGGACCCCGTTTTGCGGGCGGATCCTGGCACCGTGCACCGTTTTGCGTGCGGACTCCGGCACTGTGCACCGTTTTGCGTGCGGACCCCGTTTTGCGGGCGGATCCTGGCACCGTGCACCGTTTTGCGTGCGGACTCCGGCACTGTGCACCGTTTTGCGTGCGGACCCCGTTTTGCGGGCGGATCCTGGCACCGTGCACCGTTTTGCGTGCGGACTCCGGCACTGTGCACCGTTTTGCGTGCGGACCCCGTTTTGCGGGCGGATCCTGACACCGTGCACCGTTTTTTGTGCAGACTCCGTTTCTGGTGCGGACTCCGACGGCGTGCTCCGTTTTGCGTGCGGACTCCGACGGCGTGCTCCGTTTTGCGTGCGGACTCCGGCGGCGTGCTCCGTTTTGCGTGCGGACTCCGGCGGCGTGCCCCGTTTGCGTGCGGATCGCGTGGAGGCCAATTGCAAGTGTCTACGAGCAATTGGTGGCAAATCGAGGTGGGTGGCCTTATCTCCAAGTTTTATGGACTGTACAGTATTTCTACTGATGTAGGACTATGCATGATAGTTTATTTCATTGTGTAGCATGCTAGATTGTAGGAATTGTTATTCCTTTTATTATCTGTTAATATAGTTATCTTGGAACTTGACCTAGCACCCCCGTCATATGTTGCATGTGTAACCAGACCAGTAGAAAACCCTCACTTGGGCTAGGGTTATTTATGCTTAGACATCCACACTGTTCTTTCATCCCTGGACATAGTGTTTTCTCGCCCGGGTAGTGGGCCGAGAGGTCGGGACTTGCTTTTAGTGTGGGATGCTTTTGCACTCTTGCTTGGGAGCAGAGTGGAGTCTGGTAGTTGTAGCGGGTTGCTTATCTGTGCGGGGAGCCGTTTGGGTAAACGGTAGTCCCGAGAGGTCTTGTTTTCCTTTGTGCTGTCGTGGGAGGGAGCCGTTGAGTAGACGGTAGTCCCGGGCCGTCGAGTATCTTCCGGTCCGTCTTGTTGGGAACCGTTGGGGTTGACGGTGGTCCCAGGTCGTTGAGTGTTGTCCGACCTGTTTTGTTACCCTGAGTTGTGGGTCGTTCCTGGCTGTGGAGTATCTCCAGCCAGTGTGCTTTGTGCTGCGAGCTGTTGGAGAGGCTAGTGTCTCGTGTTTCGAGTTAGCCGATCAGCTGAGTCGTCGAGAGTGCTCCGACTGTTGTGCGAGATATTTGGGGATCTTGAGTCCTACCGTTCTGTGAGTGAGCGTGGTTTTGGACTAGCCTGCATATGCCAATGTTTGATTACTCTATGCCGCGCCGTTTTCCTCAGTTGGGGCCGCGCCCCCTGAGATGCCGCTGTGGATGCGATGGTTGGCCTGTTGAGGCAGTTTTGCGCGAGGGATGAGTTAGTCGGACAGGACGCCCCACGTAAATCCCGTCCTCATGTGGATGTGTGGTAGTGGGCAGGAGCGTTCCTAGTCGACAGGCGCAGGCTTGACTGGACCTTTGAGGTAGTCAGTTCGATTGGGTCGATTGAGCACCTTGGGTGCGAGTGGTCTCATTTACTTTCATCTGTTCCACTTTTGAGTATCTAGATAGAGGCATGGTAGCTGTAGAGTAGTTCCAGCTTTTCTTGTTCTTTTTCTTTGCCTGTTATCTTTTACCTCTGGTAGACTTGGTGGGCAGACCGTTGGACTTGTTGACGGCACCCACTGAGAACTACTGTGGGAAGTAGTTCTCACACCCGTCGTGGTGTCTTTTCCCCAGGGACTTCTTCTTCTGTTCCTGTGCTCCTGTTGCTGATCCTTCTGACCGAGGCGAGGGAGTCGCGAGCTAGTTCCCTACCCGTCGTTGGAGTGTAGCGGTACCCCCTTCAGAGGAGAGCTTCGGTTGTTGTTTACTTCTTCTTCCTCTGTTGAGAGACCTTTGTAGTGAGGTATAGAGTTGTATTTTACTTTTACAGTTTGAGAGACTGTTGTAGTGAGGATATTCTTGTATCGAGAGTTTGTACACTGATGTATTTATTGGAGATACCTCCCTTTTGAGTTTTGTATCAGAGGACTTTGTATACGATCGTATTTGGGAGATGGATATTGTATTATTTTCAGTTGTACAGTGTTTGATTTCAGCTTTTAGTAGTTTACTTTCAGCTCTCTGATATCTGTATACTGTAGATGTTTCTTTCTGCAGGTTAGACGCTTCGTCTGTACGGCAGTTTCCGTACAGATGGCGGATCTGTTAGTGAGCCCGGGTCGCAGTTTCGACCCCGGGGCGTGACACGTAGCGTCTAACCTGTTACGGAATTTGAGTTGGCGCATTTCGTGATTGTAATAAGTCTTGAAGATTGAAGATGAAGAAACTTTGGATCATATACCTCAATCTCAAGAAAGAAGAATTCAAAAGGATCAGGTACGTTTAACTAAAGAATTTTGATGATCCGAATACTTCTTATAGTGTAGAAACACCTGGAAGAGGTTTTAATTGCTTAATCATCAAAAACTGAACATGGGACATGTTCAGGATCCGGATCGTGGCTTTCAATCCGGATCCCGAAGGGTGTTCGTTCATACACTGGTTCAATCCGGATCGCAGCATTCCATGATCCGGATCCCGAACATAAGTTTTACCTATTTGCTTGAACGATCCGGATCATGAATTGCAATCCGGATCCCGAACATTGTGTTTTGGTAAAACTGTATGAACGATCCGGATCGTGGACTACGATCCGGATCCCGAACATTGAATTTTCTGGAAACCGTCTTTTGTGCTTCCGCAATCCGGATCGCCAAATCCAATCCGGATCGCCGTCGGTAAAACTTTCCAGAAAAGTTTGTTTTTGATCCGTATATTCTTCCAATGGTTTCTAACCTATAAATAAACCCTATGGTCATTTTTCTAGGGTTAATCCAAACAGAGCTGTCATTTTCAAATATCATTTTATACTGTCACGCCCCGGGGGTAAACCAGAACCCGGGGTCGTCCACAGATCCGCCGTGTACACGGAATTTCCCGTGTACACGAAGCGCTGGTAACCTGCTCAGAATAAGATGATATAATAAAAGAGCATAAACAGAGCTAAATAGTACTAGTACATCTCAGATAAAAATAGAAAAGTAAAGTGCAGAAAGTAAACTCTCAATAATACATATGTCTCTCCCAGCTCACTAATCAAATACAACCAGCTGGCCGAAGCCAGACCCAAAAAGAAATGAAAAGTAGAGTATCTGAGAGTATCGGGTACATCTAATAATAGAACTGGTGCCTGGGTGGACCGCTATCTAGTCCGCGATCCTCTTACCTCGATCCGCAGTGGAGGGTCCTGCAACTAGCCGCAGACGACTCTGCAAAACAAAGGGGAAGAGAAGAAGAGAAACAGTGGGGAGTGAGAACTACTATAAAACAGTAGCCTCCTCCTAGTGGGTAAACCTCAACTCACATGTGCCCACTAGGACTATAAGAGGCAGAAAAGATGAACAAAGGTGGTAAGCTGTAAATAAAACTGCTGATGATGAATAGAGCTACCACTACATGCCTCTAGTGAGCTAACAGATAGAATAGCTATAAGTATGCATCAGAATGTAAATGCCTGCCTGCCTAGACCCAATCGATACACCAGTAAGCACTGGTACTGCCTGCTCTGCCTGCCAAATCGGGTATGCCAGCCTACGCATAACACCGATAGGAAAAGAGAGTCTCGAAGACTCGAAGCCTGTATGACGCACACTCCGGAGTGGCACTCGAGGGGAGCGACCCACACGAGTATAATGCCTGGGTAACAAGTACCAAAATAATGCCTGGGTAACAAGTACCAAATCAGCAGGACTGGATCATGACTCTGACCAAAGTGGGAAAACCCATCCACTAAAAGAAAGCCCAAAGCCTCTATCCCAATCTGATGCAATGACCACTGTCCGGTCAACCGCCAAGGATCCGCGGTTGCCGCAATGCCCTATCCTCACAGCCTGTCTGTCCCAAAGCCCACCACTGTCTGACTACACTATCCCAGCCCCTGCTCGAACCCGAGCGCACTATCCCCCAAATATAAATAAAAAGGAAAAGCATGGTTTCTCCTAAGTCAATTCCAGCATGATAGTGTAGCAGAAAAAGGTGGCCTAACTAGATGTCCATTTAAGCATGCAAAGTCCTTTATTTAAGTACAGGGTTAAATATTATTATCTTCCCAATATCAAGTGACATATTTAATAAAGATTATCCGTTCGCTAGTACATAGTCCATTTTCAGATGTAGCCCAAGCAATAAGTCCAATTCTCAATAAAAGTGCCATTTTAACTTGTCCCGGTTCATTTAGCAATATAATAATGAAGCAACTCCAATAGGCCTAGTGGGGACATTATAAGTGGGAGGTTAAGCAACGGTACCCACCTCGAGCGCTAAATCCAAGTTCCGACGGCGAAGTCCGCGCTCGGTCTCCAAGAATCACCGCAACACTGTGCCAAGGGTCCCACAGAATACACACAAATTACTATTCAAGTTTCACCCAAAATTCTGTCCCCTAACAATCAGATTCACTGTTCGATAATTTTTACCTGCGAAACGTGCCCAATAAATCTCCAGAAAAATACTATCACGATCTACGCGACGATACGGTCGAAACGAGTACCTGCACGTTTTCCCACGATTTTTCTGTGCTGAGAACGAAAATCGACAAGAGAGGCATCCCGAAGCAAGTCGATCGAAAAAACTGAATCTTAAAATACTGTAAACAGGGGATTCTCACCTTCGGGAAAAATTCCAGTAATTCCAAGAAAATTCCAGGGGATTCCTTGCGACGTGTAGATGCAAATCCCCTTTTGAATCACCCTGTTTCGATGCTCGAGCGCGAAGTTATCGCCGAAACAAGAGGGTGCTGTCCAAAAACTCCGCGACGGAAAAAGGGTCAACAAGAAGCCATAAAATCACCATCAAAACCTCAGAACCAGGGGAAACTCATTAGAAGAGGAATTGAAGCCCTACCTGTTAGGAATCCAACGGCGCAAGAATCAAGAAAATACGATGTCGGGGTGAACCAGGGGAGCTTGAACACCGAGAAGCGACGAATCTGGAAATCGAAGAACAATCGTCGCGCCGCGCCGGAAAATTTGCAACCTCGGGATCCGAGCTTCAACAAACCTCGGGGAAGCTACAGTAGATAGGGGATTGTGGGAGGAACAATTGTCTTAGAGAGGAGCTCGGGCCAATTCTGAACAGGGAGGAAGAAAAACCCTCAACAAAGTGCCTTAGGGAGTTTAAAAGGAGAAAATCCAACCCTTAACGGGTTTCGGGCCGCAATTGGGCCCGGATCCGCTCGGCCGGGTCGGACGCGCCCCGTCCGACCGAGCGGAACCAACCAAATTGCGCCGCGCGTCCCCACAGGGGATCGGCGCGCATCCCGCACAGCAAACAGCCGTGCGGGGCGCGCCAGCGGCCGACGCGCGTCCCGACCGCGCAGTCAACCCGCAGGCGACCGCCAATCGGAGCGCGACGCGCGTCCCGGCACTGTGCGGTCAGGCGCGCGGGCGGCGCCGCCTGACCGGCCGCAGACGTTGTCCCCTGCGCCGAGTCCCGTGAGCCCGCCAGTAGCCATGCGCCACGTGTCCCTGCGCCGGGCCTATGCACCCGCGCAGGGAACTCCGTAGACCGCCGCCCTGGACCGCGCCATCCCGCAGCCGACACGTGGCTCCCGCCTGATCCAGTGCACCGCCGCTCGAAACCATGCACCGGCCGCCTCCATTCCGTGGACCGCGCACTGAAGACCCCCAATGGGCGCCCGCCACGTGTCCTGCACCGGGCTTATGCACCCAGCCGCGCTGCTCCGTGGACCAGCAGCTGCGGACCGGCCAATGAGGGCCCGCCACGTGGCACCCGGCGGTCCACGCCTTCCCCCATGCACCAGTAACCTCCAGAAACTTCCGGGAGTCCGTTTTTGGGCATCCGGACTCCGAATTCGGCAAATAAATAGCCGTTTTCAAGCGTTTTTCCGCGCTGAATCCAAATACGCCATCCGTTTGGCCTAGAAACCTTTCTAAAATTCGGCAAATCCCGCCGAAGGCCAAACTAACAATAAATACAGTCCCGGACCCATCTGTGCTGTCCCTTTGACACACTGTGGATCAAACACCATCAATGGTGTGCCACACTAGGATTCACGGGAAAAACGGTGCATGGAAACCTGGATCACTACATCCTCCCCCACTAAAAGAAAGTTTCGTCCTCGAAACTAAAATCATACCTCAAGCCTGGGGCCTCGAACAGGTGGGGGTGGGCATCCAACATCGCTGACTCCAGCTCCCAAGTAGCCTCGCGCTCGTCCTGGTTGCTCCACTGAACCTTCACATAAGGAATGGCCCGGCTGCGCAGCTCTCTAACCTCGCGGTCCAAAATCCGCAGTGGCCGCTCGACATAGCTCAAGTCCTCAGCAACCTCCAGTGGGGCGAAATCAATGATGTGCGACGGGTCATGAACATATCTCCTCAGGGTGGATACATGAAACACGTCGTGAACACTAGCCAATCTGGGAGGAAGT
Source organism: Tillandsia fasciculata (assembly GCA_029168755.2). Taxonomy (NCBI): domain Eukaryota; kingdom Viridiplantae; phylum Streptophyta; class Magnoliopsida; order Poales; family Bromeliaceae; genus Tillandsia; species Tillandsia fasciculata. The sequence goes on along the minus strand of CM054953.1, from coordinate 1,183,068 downwards.
GCAAGCCGGTAGGCAACTGGCCCAATGCGCTCCAATACCTCGAAAGGTCCGATATAACGAGGGCTCAGTTTTCCACGAATCCCAAATCTCCGAATCCCTTTCGACGGCGAGACTTTCAAAAAGACATGATCGCCCACCTGAAACTCCAAGTCTCGTCGTCGGGTGTCAGCATAACTCTTCTGCCGGCTCTGAGCTGTCTCCAGATGTCGTCGAATCAGTCTGACCTTTTCCTCTGCCTCCAACAGTAGATCAGGACCCAAAGTCTTCTTCTCACCCACATCACTCCAATATAGGGGTGACCGACACTTGCGCCCATACAACGCTTCAAACGGAGCCATCTGGATGCTCGCTTGATAGCTGTTGTTGTACGCAAACTCAACCAATCCGAGATGTCGGTGCCACCCGCCTCCAAAATCCAGAACGCATGCCCGCAGCATATCCTCGAGAGTCTGAATAGTGCGCTCTGACTGCCCGTCCGTCTGTGGGTGGAACGCTGTGCTGAAGCGAAGCCGTGTCCCTAGGGCCGTCTGTAAACTCCTCCAAAAGTGAGAGACAAACCTCGAGTCCCTGTCCGATACAATGGAAATGGGTATCCCGTGCAATCTGACCACCTCGGCCAAGTACATCTGTGCCAGTCGATCCAATGGCCAAGTCATCTGAACCGGTAAGAAGTGAGCGGATTTGGTGAGTCTATCCACGACCACCCAGATCGCATCCGCTCCAGTCTGAGCCCTCGGCAATCCAGTGACAAAATCCATAGTGATATGATCCCACTTCCATTCAGGGATTGGAAGACTCTGCAACTTGCCAGCAGGTACACGATGCTCGGCCTTCACTTGCTGACAAGTTAAGCAGTGCGCCACAAATCTGCCAATGTCTCTCTTCATGCCGCTCCACCAGAACTGTCCCTTGAGGTCCTTATACATCTTAGTCCCACCAGGATGGATGGTATAAGGTGTATAATGAGCCTCCCGCAAGATCTGCTCTCCGTACCATCTGCCCTCTCCGAATCCTCTCGATGGGGGTCCTCACTCTGTTTCTCCCGAATCCTGTCCAACAGAGTGGGCTGCACGACCAAGGACAACAGTCTAGCAGAAACCCCAGGGGACACTACCTCAAGCTCTAACCGCCTCATCTGCTCTAGTAATGGTGCCTGATCGGTGATCATCATAGATAAGCTCTGCACTGCTCTCCTGCTCAGGGCATCAGCGACCACGTTTGCCTTGCCGGGATGGTAGAGTATGTCCACATCGTAGTCCTTTAACAGTTCCAACCATCTGCGCTGCCTCAAATTGAGCTCCTTCTGTGTGAACAGATATTTCAGGCTCTTGTGGTCGGTGTAAATCTCGCAGTGCTCCCCATACAGATAGTGGCGCCACAACTTCAGTGCAAAGATCACAGCCGCTAGCTCCAAGTCGTGGGTAGGGTAATTCTTCTCATAATCCTTGAGCTGCCGCGAAGCATAAGCGATTACCTTACCCTCCTGCATCAGCACGCAACCAAGTCCACTGTGCGATGCATCACTGTAGATCACGTATCCTTTCCCCATAACAGGGAGGGAAAGGATAGGAGCTGACATCAATCTGCTCTTCAGTTCCTCGAAGCTCCTCTGGCAATCCTCACTCCAGATGAACTTGATTCCTTTGCGCGTCAAACGAGTGAGTGGGGCGGAAAGTTTCGCAAAACCTTCCACAAACCGACGGTAATAACCTGCCAAGCCCATAAAACTGCGAACCTCTGCTACCGTCGTCGGTCGGGGCCAATCCCGGACTGCCTCAATCTTCGCCGGGTCTACCGCCACTCCTGCGGCTGAGATCACATGGCCCAAAAAGGCAACCTCTCGAAGCCAAAACTCGCACTTAGACAACTTGGCATACAACTTCTTCTCCCTCAGAAGTTGCAGCACTATCCTCAGATGCTCCTCGTGCTCCACATCGCTCCGAGAGTAAATCAGGATGTCATCGATGAACACTACCACAAACCGGTCAAGATAAGGTCGGAAGATCCTGTTCATCAAATCCATGAATGCGGCAGGGGCATTAGTCAATCCAAAAGGCATGACGGTGAACTCATAATGCCCGTACCGAGTCCTGAATGCTGTCTTCGAGACATCCTCGGCCTTCACCTTCAGTTGGTGGTAACCAGACTGTAAGTCAATCTTGGAGAAGACACAAGACCCTTGCAGCTGATCAAATAAGTCATCGATGCGCGGCAAAGGGTACTTGTTCTTGATGGTCACTTTATTCAGCTCCCGGTAATCCACACAAAGTCGAAGTGAACCATCTTTCTTCTTCACGAACAGCACCGGTGCTCCCCAAGGTGATACACTCGGCCTCACAAAACCTTTATCCAATAGGTCCTGGAGTTGCGCCTTCAACTCCCGCAGCTCCGCCGGTGCCATTCGGTAAGGGGCCTTGGAGATTGGCGCAGTTCCTGGGACTACGTCAATCAAAAACTCGATCTCCCTATCCGGCGGCATACTAGTCAGCTCTGGTGGGAAAACATCCGGGAACTCGTGGACTATAGGGATATCCGCGAGTCCCGGTGCCGCCGTAGGCCCCTCAACCACACTGGCCAAAAAGGCCACGCATCCACTGCGCATCATCTGCCTCGCACGAGAAGTCGAAACTATCGCGGCGAAGAAGGTACTCTGGCATCCTCTGTACACAATCACCTCCTGGCCTGGCTCGCTAAAAGTCACCGTCCTCGCGGCACAATCAATAGTGGCATAATAGCGAGTTAGCCAGTCCATCCCAAGTACCATATCAAAGTCTCGCAGCTGACTCAGGACCATCAGGTCCGCTGGCAAGATCCACGACTCGATCTGTACAGGGCAAGACCAACAACACTCCTCTACAAGTAAAGTATGCTCCGGAACCCGTACCTCTAATGCACGTGGCAACCGACCTAACTCTAGTCCATGAGATGATGCAAATGCTCTACTGATGAAAGAATGTGATGCACCGGTATCAAATAAAGTGCGAGCTCTACTGCCGGAAAGTAAAACGATACCTGCCACCACGTGGTCGGCTGCCAGGGAGTCCTCAACCTGGGCGGCATAAACCCGCCCGCTCGATGCCGGTGGTCGGCGGTCTGCCGGATGAGAAGAAGGGGCCCTGCTCGCTGGAGCATAGGACCGCTGCTGGGGCGCCGGTGGGGCTGATGCTGAAGAAGGAGCCGGTGCTGACGCATAAGGGCAAGTAGCTCGAACATGGCCCGACTGTCCGCACCGGTAACAGCGGCCAAACCTCTGGTCACACGTATCAGGAGAATGCTGCCCCTGGCAGAAGATGCACCTGGCTGGGGTCTGGGGCTGCCTCCCCTGCTGCTGCTGCTGCCTCTGCCGCTGAGATCCCTGCTGCCGGGACTGCGACCTCTGCTGCTGAGAATGCTGCTGCTGTCGTGAGTGCTGCTGCTGGTGCTGTGGGGGCCTCTGAGATCCACCATGCCCACGCCGCTCCGAACGCCCGCGGCCAGAGAACTGAGGCGGCGGGGGTCGGGGCGGCCTCCAGGAGCTAGTCTGTCCCCCATCGTCCTGAGCTGGCCGCTTCCTGTCAGATCCCTGAGCGACCAGGCCCCCACGTCTGGCGACAACGTGGTCTCCTCTCTCGATCCACTGTGCATGCTCGGCCGCCTCCTCCAGGGTCTGTAGTCTCTGCGCATGCACTAAGGTATAGAGCTCCGGGCGCAGGCCCGACTCGAAAAGCTCCACCTGATGTGGTCCATCCCTCGCGACATAGGGAACGCAGCTGAGTAGTCGCGAGAACTCCTGGAAGTAGTCCCATGCCGACCGTTCGCCCTGCTGGAGATTCTTCAGGTCATCCTCTACCTTTTTCTTCACGCTGGTGGAGAAGTAAGTGTCCAGAACCATCCTCTTGAACTCTGCCCATGGTAGCTGCCGGGTGATCTGAAACTCCAGGGGCTCCACCCGACGCCACCACGTATCCGCATCCCCATCCAAACAATGCACTGCCATGTGGACCTGGTACTTCTGATCGACGAAGAAGTCTCGGAACAACTTCTCCATGGCTGAAAGCCAAGTCCCAACCTCCCAAGGGTGAGTGCTCCGTCCCGAAAATCTCGGCGGTCCCCGCTTGCAGAAATGGGTGAGTTTATCAGTAAACTCCTGCTCCTCTGCGGGGGTCAAAGGTCGGATCGCTCCCGGGGCCCCGCTGCTCGAAGATGGTGCCGCAGGCACAAGCGGTACTATCGGTGGTACAACAGGTGGTGCGGGGGCCTCAGTGGTAGCAGTAGGGGGAGGGGCCCTAACCTGAGCAAGCAGCTGCTCAATCCTCTCCTCCTGCCGGCGGTGACCCTCCGCCAGCTGGGCCACCATGGCCCTCAGCTCAGCAATCTCGGAAGATCCGGACTGCTCCGGCCCCTCCGGGGGTGTAGGGGTACCCCGGGTAGGAATCCGCCGCCTGGGAGGCATCCTGCCACACAAAAGAAACCACAGATCAGTAACGAAACCACACTCGACCCAATCTAGCGAAAGTCAAAGGCATCCTCCTATTTCTGTAACCTTATGTTGTCTGCAGCCAACATAATAGTTCGCCAGAAATAGGACATGCCAATCCCTCTTCACTCCCTGGAAGAGTCAAAATAATATATGACCAAATTGCCGACTTTCGCATAATGTCACGTCACTCACGTCTTGCCTTCCTAGGGTCCGCCAAAAGCCTAGGGTTCCCTAAGTCCCAATTGACCTATCCCTAAGCTCTGATACCAACTTAATCTGTCACGCCCCGGGGGTAAACCAGAACCCGGGGTCGTCCACAGATCCGCCGTGTACACGGAATTTCCCGTGTACACGAAGCGCTGGTAACCTGCTCAGAATAAGATGATATAATAAAAGAGCATAAACAGAGCTAAATAGTACTAGTACATCTCAGATAAAAAATAGAAAAGTAAAGTGCAGAAAGTAAACTCTCAATAATACATATGTCTCTCCCAGCTCACTAATCAAATACAACCAGCTGGCCGAAGCCAGACCCAAAAAGAAATGAAAAGTAGAGTATCTGAGAGTATCGGGTACATCTAATAATAGAACTGGTGCCTGGGTGGACCGCTATCTAGTCCGCGATCCTCTTACCTCGATCCGCAGTGGAGGGTCCTGCAATAGCCGCAGACGACTCTGCAAAACAAAGGGGAAGAGAAGAAGAGAAACAGTGGGGAGTGAGAACTACTATAAAACAGTAGCCTCCTCCTAGTGGGTAAACCTCAACTCAAATGTGCCCACTAGGACTATAAGAGGCAGAAAAGATGAACAAAGGTGGTAAGCTGTAAATAAAACTGCAGATGATGAATAGAGCTACCACTACATGCCTCTAGTGAGCTAACAGATAGAATAGCTATAAGTATGCATCAGAATGTAAATGCCTGCCTGCCTAGACCCAATCGATACACCAGTAAGCACTGGTACTGCCTGCTCTGCCTGCCAAATCGGGTATGCCAGCCTACGCATAACACCGATAGGAAAAGAGAGTCTCGAAGACTCGAAGCCTGTATGACGCACACTCCGGAGTGGCACTCGAGGGGAGCGACCCACACGAGTATAATGCCTGGGTAACAAGTACCAAAATAATGCCTGGGTAACAAGTACCAAATCAGCAGGACTGGATCATGACTCTGATCAAAGTGGGAAAACCCATCCACTAAAAGAAAGCCCAAAGCCTCTATCCCAATCTGATGCAATGACCACTGTCCGGTCAACCGCCAAGGATCCGCGGTTGCCGCAATGCCCTATCCTCACAGCCTGCCTGTCCCAAAGCCCACCACTGTCTGACTACACTATCCCAGCCCCTGCTCGAACCCGAGCGCACTATCCCCCAAATATAAATAAAAGGAAAAAGCATGGTTTCTCCTAAGTCAATTCCAGCATGATAGTGTAGCAGAAAAAGGTGGCCTAACTAGATGTCCATTTAAGCATGCAAAGTCCTTTATTTAAGAACAGGGTTAAATATTATATCTTCCCAATATCAAGTGACATATTTAATAAAGATTATCCGTTTACTAGTACTTAGTCCATTTTCAGATGTAGCCCAAGCAATAAGTCCAATTCTCAATAAAAGTGCCATTTTAACTTGTCCCGGTTCATTTAGCAATATAATAATGAAGCAACTCCAATAGGCCTAGTGGGGACATTATAAGTGGGAGGTTAAGCAACGGTACCCACCTCGAGCGCTAAATCCAAGTTCCGACGGCGAAGTCCGCGCTCGGTCTCCAAGAATCACCGCAACACTGTGCCAAGGGTCCCACAGAATACACACAAATTACTATTCAAGTTTCACCCAAAATTCTGTCCCCTAACAATCAGATTCACTGTTCGATAATTTTTACCTGCGAAACGTGCCCAATAAATCTCCAGAAAAATACTATCACGATCTACGCGACGATACGGTCGAAACGAGTACCTGCACGTTTTCCCACGATTTTTCTGTGCTGAGAACGAAAATCGACAAGAGAGGCATCCCGAAGCAAGTCGATCGAAAAAACTGAATCTTAAAATACTGTAAAAGGGGCTTCTCACCTTCGGGAAAATTCCAGAAATTCCAAGAAAATTCCAGGGGATTCCTTGCGATGTGTAGATGCAAATCCCCTTTTGAATCACCCTGTTTCGATGCTCGAGCGCGAAGTTATCGCCAAAACAAGAGGGTGCTGTCCAAAAACTCCGCGACGGAAAAAGGGTCAACAAGAAGCCATAAAATCACCATCAAAACCTCAGAACCAGGGGAAACTCATTAGAAGAGGAATTGAAGCCCTACCTGTTAGGAATCCAACGGCGCAAAAATCGTGAAAATACGATGTCGGGGTGAACCAGGGGAGCTTGAACACCGAGAAGCGACGAATCTGGAAATCGAAGAACAATCGTCGCGCCGCGCCGGAAAATTTGCAACCTCGGGATCCGAGCTTCAACAAACGGGGAAGCTACAGTAGATAGGGGATTGTGGGAGGAACAATTGTCTTAGAGAGGAGCTCGGGCCAATTCTGAACAGGGAGGAAGAAAACCCTCAACAAATGCCTTAGGGAGTTTAAAAGGAGAAAATCCAACCCTTAACGGATTCGGGCCGCAATTGGGCCCGGATCCGCTCGGCCGGGTCGGACGCGCCCCGTCCGACCGAGCGGAACCAACCAAATTGCGCCGCGCGTCCCCACAGGGGATCGGCGCGCATCCCGCACAGCAAACAGCCGTGCGGGGCGCGCCAGCGGCCGACGCGCGTCCCGACCGCGCAGTCAACCCGCAGGCGACCGCCAATCGGAGCGCGACGCGCGTCCCGGCACTGTGCGGTCAGGCGCGCGGGCGGCGCCGCCTGACCGGCCGCAGACGTTGTCCCCTGCGCCGAGTCCCGTGAGCCCGCCAGTAGCCATGCCCACGTGCCCGTGTCCCTGCGCCGGGCCTATGCACCCGCGCAGGGAACTCCGTAGACCGCCGCCCTGGACCGCGCCATCCCGCAGCCGACACGTGGCTCCCGCCTGATCCAGTGCACCGCCGCTCGAAACCATGCACCGGCCGCCTCCATTCCGTGGACCGCGCACTGAAGACCACCCAAGGCGCCCGCCACGTGTCCTGCGCCGGGCTTATGCACCCAGCCGCGCTGCTCCGTGGACCAGCAGTTGCGGACCGGCCAATGAGGGCCCGCCACGTGGCACCCGGCGGTCCACCGCCTTCCCCCATGCACCAGTAACCTCCAGAAACTTCCGGGAGTCCGTTTTTGGGCATCCGGACTCCGAATTCGGCAAATAAATAGCCGTTTTCAAGCGTTTTTCCGCGCTGAATCCAAATACGCCATCCGTTTGGCCTAGAAGCCTTTCTAAAATTCGGCAAATCCCGCCGAAGGCCAAACTAACAATAAATACAGTCCCGGACCCATCTGTGCTGTCCCTTTGACACACTGTGGA
>CM054953.1:1137121-1175069 GCA_029168755.2 Tillandsia fasciculata | reverse complement strand
GGTCAACCGCCAGGATCCGCGGTTGCCGCAATGCCCTATCCTACAGCCTGTCTGTCAAAAGCCCACCACTGTCTGACTACACTATCCAGCCCCTGCTCGATGCCGAGCGCACTATCCTCCAAATATAATAAAGGAAAAGCATGGTTTCTCCTAAGTCAATTCCAGCATGCTAGTGTACAGAAAAGGTGCCTACTAGATGTCCATTTAAGCATGCAAGTTCTTTATTTAAGTACAGGTAAATAGTATTTCTTCCCCCATATCAATTGACATCTTTAATATAAAGAATTAATCCGTTCGCTAGTCCCTAGCCATTTTTCAGATGAAGCCCAAGCATAGTCCAATTCTCATAAAATTTCCATCTTACTTGTCCGTCAGTATCTAATTAAGGACTTAGCAACTCCAATAGGCCTAGTGGGACATTAAAGGTGGGAGGTTATACACGTGCCCACCTCGAGCGCTAAATCCAAGTTCCGACGGCGAAGTCCGCGCTCGGTCTCAAATGATCATTCGCAACACTGTGCCAAGGGTCCCACAGACTACACACAAATTACGATTCAGTTTCACCCAAAATTCTGTCCCCTAACATCAGATTCACTGTTCGATAATTTTTACCTGCGAACGTGCCCAATAAATCTCCAGAAAAAATACTATCACGGTCTACGCGACGATACGGTCGAAACGAGTACCTGCACGTTTTCCCACGATTTTTCCTGTGCTGAAACGAATCGACAAGAGAGGCACCGGGAGCAGTCGTGAAAAAACTGAATCTTAAATACTGTAAAACAGGGCTTCTTACCTTCGTGAAAATTTCCATAATTCCAGAAAATTCCGGGGATTCCTTGCGACGGTAGATGCAAATCCCCTAAGTGAATCACCCTGTTCGATGCTCGAGCACGAAGTTATCGCCGAAACAAGAGGGTGCTGTCCAAAACTCGCGACTGAAAAAGGGTCAACAAGAAGCCATAAATCACCATCAAACCTCAGAACCAGGGGAAACTCATTAGAAGAGGAATTGAGCCTACCTGTTAGGAATCCAACGGCGCAAGAATCAAGAAAATACGATTCGGGGTGAACTAGGGGAGCTTTAACACCGAGAAGCGACGAATCTGGAAATCGAAGAACAATCGTCGCGCCGCGCCGGAAATTTGCAACCTCGGGATCCGAGCTTCACAAACTCGGGAAGCTACAGTAGATAGGATTGTGGAGGAAACAATTGTCTTAGAGAGGAGCTCGGGCCAATTCTGACAGGGGAGAAGAAAAACCCTCAACAAAGTGCCTTAGGGAGTTTAAAAGGAGAAAATCCAACCTTAACGGGTTTCGGCCGCAATTGGGCCGGATCCGCTCGCCGGGTCGGACGCGCCCCTTCCGAACCGAGCGAACCAACCAAATTGCGCCGCGCGTCGCCCACAGGGGATGGCGCGCATCCCGCACAGCAAACAGCCGGTGCGGGGCGCGCCAGCGCCGAGCGCGCGTCCCCGACCGCGCATCAACCCGCAGGGACCGCCAATCGGAGCGCCGACGCGCGTCCCGGCACTGTGGCGGTCAGCGCGCGGGCGGCGCCGCCGACCGCCCGCAGACGTTGTCCCCTGCGCCGAGTCCCGTGGCCCGCCAGTAGCCATGCGCCACGTGTCCCTGCGCCAGGCCTATGCACCGCGCAGGGAACTCCGTAGACCGCCGCCCTTGCCGCGCCATCCCGCAGCCGACACGTGGCTCCCGCCTGATCCATGTGCACCGCCGCTCGAAACCATGCCCGGCCGCCTCCATTCCGTGGACCGCGCACTGAAGACGCCCCCAATGGGCGCCCGCCACTGTCCTGCACCGGGCTTATGCACCCAGCCGCGCTGCTCCGATGGGACCAGCAGTTGCGGACCGGCCAATGAGGGCCCGCCACGTGGCACCACGGTCCCCGCCTTCCCCCATTCACCAGTAACCTCCAGAAACTTCCGGGAGTCCGTTTTTGGGCATCCGGACTCCGAATTCGGCAAATAAATAGCCGTTTTCAAAGCGTTTTCTCCGCGCTGAATCCAAATACGCCATCCGTTTGGCCTAGAAGCCTGTCTAAAATTCGGCAAATCCCGCCGAAGGCCAACTAACAATAAATACAGTCCCGCCCATCTGTGCTGTCCCTTTGACACACTGTGGATCAAACACCATCAATAGTTGTGCCCACTTGGATTCACGGGAAAAACGGTGCATGGAACCTGGATCACTACATATACGGCTTAGATCCACATATAGAGAAGAAAGGAAATCATTAGATTTATTCTATGGTTCTTCATCTATATTGATTGATTGATTCTAGGTTTTCCTACTCACATTCTGAGTAGAATCAAATCAATGAATACTTAGATGGTATTTCCGATCTATCTTTGATCTAAGTATTCGGCGGATCATCACCACCCAAACAAAACAACGATTTACCCCAAAATCGGCGCGTGGACTCGCGTGGCCTTGTGGATTCAAGGTGCAACCGCTCTCGTGGATTCGGAGCGAGGTACGTTCGTGGATTCGAAGCGTGCCATTGGGTGAAGACCGTGGATTCGGTTGGACGTCGTGGACTCGACGTTGGACGCTGTGGATTCAGCGTTGGGCGCAGATCGTGGATTCGAGAAGCGTCGTGGAGCGAGCGGGAAGATCTACTAGGAGCGTATGGTAAAAGGTTGAGTCGTCTGTGAGTACGTTATATCACCTTGTACGTGTGTTAATTCTAGTGGATTTCGCCGTGTTATCGGTCCCGTGGTTTTTTACTCCGGTTTGGAGTTTTTCCACGTAAAAATCTTGCGTGTTCTTTTATTTTTCCGCATTGGGTTTATTTGCGCAATGATTTTTTGAGTGTTTATTGTTTACACCTATTCACCCCCCTCTAGGTGTTTTTTCCCCTATTTAGATCCTTATTAACCTAAACCCAACAAGTGGTATCAGAGCGGGAATAGGGTTGTAAACAATGGTTGAAGGTGGAAACATCAATCGACCCCCTTTCTTTGATGGAACAAATTATGCGTACTGGAAAGTACGGATGAAAGCCTTTTTAATTTCCATCGACGAAAGGGTGTGGCAATCAATTGAATTAGGATGGTCTAATCCAACTGAAATTTTAGATGATGTTCGCACCTTAAAACCTAGGTCGAAATGGACCAAGGAAGAGATAGATTATCTTCTTACAATGGCAAAGGGATTAATGCTCTATTTAATGCTTTGTCACAAACTGAGTTCTCTCGCGTCTCGGCATGTGAGACTGCGAAAGAAATCTGGGATGTTCTTCAAGTTACGCATGAGGGAACTAACCTAGTGAAGATTCAGAAACTGCAAATGCTTACGAGCAAGTTTGACTCTATCTCTATGGCAGAGAATGAATCCTTCACTGACTATTACACACGATTGCAAGACATCGTAAACTCATGTGCTAACTTGGGAGAGAAGATTCCAGAATTTAAAGTTGTAAGAAAAATTCTAAGAACTCTTCCTGAACGATTTCGCCCGAAGGTCGCAGCCATTGAAACAATTAAACACCCGGACGAAATGCGTGTAGAAGAATTAGTAGGTGCTTTACAAACTTATGAAATGACTTTTCCTACTAACTATTCTTCTGGAAAGGCATCCTCTTCTAAGTCTTCAGGTTACGCATTGAAATCAACTAAAGAAGAAGACGCGGATTCATCCTCCTCGGACGACGACGAGAACCTTTCTATGGAGGACTTTGAGAAGCAGCTCGCTCTCTTGACAAGGAAGTTTCGCCGCAACTTTCGAAGGGGAAATTCAAGCAAAACTCCATCCTTCGGAAAGTCGAAGAAAGGCAAGGGTTCTTCAAGTTACAAGTCAAGAAAGCAAGAGAACTTCTCAAAGGATAAGAAAAGTTCTGAGGGACAAGTTCAGTGCTTCAAATGTCGAGGCTACGGCCACATTGCAACGGAGTGTCCCAACAAGAATCCGGCAAAGAAGAAAGCGATGCAAGTCGTTACTTGGGATGACAACTCCACGTCAAATGAGTCATCCTCGAGTGATGAAGAAGACAACGCGACAGCTTTCCACGCGTCCACTACATCTTCGCCCTTCATATGCTTAATGGCAAGTACATCCGACTCTTGTCCAACTCCACTGTTGAAAAGATTGCAACGGACGATGAATCAGATGATTCGGAAGGTGAAGATTTTGTTTTAGCCTACCATAAGCTTTTGAGGGATTCAAAGAAACTGGCTAAGCAAAACAAGGGGTTGAAAGAGAGATTACAGGATCTTGAAGATGAAGTAAAAAGGGTAACCTCTATCTCAACCGATCTTGAAGTGGAAAGGGACAATTTGATTAAAACAAATGTTTCCCTTCAAGAGTCCAATGAGCAACTCGAGAAGAATTATATGGATATGGTGAACAAAGCGAATTACTTCTTGAAGCTCAACGGCGAGGCTCGACAGGAAAAATTGGAAATGACGGAGACCATACGCCAACTGAAGGATGACTTAAAGAGATTTTCTTCTGGAAGGAGTAAGTTGGACAGACTTCTTGGTCTTGGTCAAAGAAATAAGTTCGGCCTCGGATACACTCAAACTGGAGACATTCCAAGTTCGAGTGGTACAGTATTTGTGCCTCAGTCGGTATCTCCTCCTCCGACACCGGAATTCACGACAAGCAACGACAACAAACCTACTACATCCTCCTCGGAATCGACAAGAATCAAGGTATGTTTTCGTTGTGGCATTTCAGGGCACATAAGGAGAAATTGCAAGACGGAAGCCAAACGCACACCTCAAGCACCTCTTGCAATGACTACCAAAAAGGCTATTCCTCGAAAAACAACTGCAAACAATTTGAAGGAAAAGAGCCTTGGTAGTCACCGCTCAAGACGACATCATCAAGGAGCAGCAATTCTTCAAGCAAGACGCTCTCACCTAGGAAATCAACTTCACGATCATTACCGACGCATTCCAAAAAGGTTTGGGTGCGCAAAGGTGAAATTTTCCCTTGTCTTGCTACCAATGTTTCTTTGCATGCATATGATAGTTCGTCTTGGTACCTGGATAGCGGGTGTTCCCGTCATATGACCGGCGATAAAAACTGTTTTCAAACTTTTGAGAAAAACTCCGGAGGACTTGTTGTTTTCGGAGATGGTCGGTCTTCCAAAATTGTTGGAAAGGGAACGGTAGCTATTCCAGATGGCCCGGTTCTAGATAATGTGTTATTTGTTCATGGCCTTAAGACTAACCTCATAAGCATAAGTCAACTGTGTGATAGTGGTTATTCAGTTAATTTTTCATCTGATAAATGCACTGTAACTGACATGAACCATGCTTTCTTTTTAAAGGGGGTTAGATCAGAAAACAATTGTTATGTAGTTCCTACTAAGATTTCTGAAAAATGTAACCTAGCATCTTTGAAAAATGAAACACTTTGGCATGAAAGGCTAGGTCACATAAACTTTAAGGAACTTGCTAGAATTTCGAATAAAGATGTGGTCAAGGGGGTTCCGAAACTTTCTTTTGAACAAAACCTTGTGTGTGGCGGTTGCCAAAAGGGAAAACAGTCTAGGACTGCACACAAGAATTTGAACCACATAGGTACAAAACGGCCTTTGGAACTTTTGCATATGGACTTAATGGGGCCAACTCGTCAACCATCTCTGGGAGGTAAATGGTATATTTTCTTGTTGGTTGATGATTTTTCTAGATATACTTGGGTAGCTTTCTTAAAAGAAAAAGCTGATACCTTTGATTCTTTTCTCGAAATCTGCAATCGTATTATGATAGAAAAGAATGATAGGATTACTCGAGTTAGGAGTGATAGAGGTGGGGAATTCATAAATTCCAAATTCATTGATTTTTGCACTTCTAATGGCATTAAACATGAATTCTCCGCACCTTACACACCTCAACAAAATGGTGTAGTCGAGCGCAAAAACAGGGTCGTACAGGAAATGGCACGTGTTATGCTTCACAGCCGGAACTTACCTTTTTATTTTTGGGCTGAAGCGGTGAACACTGCTGTTTATGTTATCAATCGCGTGTATTTGCGCCCGGGGACTTTGAATACACCATATGAACTTTGGTTTTGTAGAAAACCTAACATCAAATATTTTCGTATCTTTGGGAGTCGGTGTTTTATTTTACGTGATCGCGAAAATCTTGGAAAATTTGACTCTCGAAGTGACGAAGGGATTTTCTTAGGTTATTCTACAAACAGCAGAGCATATCGAGTTTTTAACTTAGAATCTAAGACGATCGTAGAATCGATAAATGTTAAGGTAGATGAAGCTTTTCATTTTGAATCTGAAAAATCTACCCTCGATATCTCTCTTGATGATGATACACCTGCTAATGCATCTTCTTCTAACAATTCTTTCGATAATAATGTTGATGCATCTAACGGTTCTTCAAGCTTATCTGATGTGCAGGAATCATCTCGTGTACCTCCGCCTACTCCTCTACCTCAAACGTTACGCATCTCCAAGGATCACCCTGAATCGAACATATTGGAGATCCACAAGAAGGAGTTAGAACACGGAGACAATTGGTTTGCGGATTTGCATGCTATGTATCTCAAATCGAACCAAAGAATGTTGATGAAGCTCTCCAAGATGATTACTGGATTAAAGCAATGCAGGAAGAGCTCCATCAATTCGAGCGAAACAAAGTCTGGGAATTGACGAAGCCTCCGAAGCAACACAATGTGATAGGTACCAAATGGATCTTCAAGAACAAGAAAAACGAAGAAGGTACTATCATCAGGAACAAAGCAAGGTTAGTTGCTCAAGGCTACTCTCAAGTAGAAGGTATAGACTTTGATGAAACTTTCGCCCCTGTAGCTAGACTCGAGTCCATTCGTATATTGTTTGCGATCGCTTGTCATTTTAAAATCAAATTATTTCAAATGGACGTTAAGAGCGCCTTTTTAAATGGATTTTTAAATGAGGAAGTTTATGTAGCTCAACCGAAAGGTTTTGTGGATCATAAACTACCTAACCATGTTTTTCGTCTGAAAAAGGCTCTTTACGGTCTGAAACAAGCACCGCGAGCATGGTACGAAAGGTTGACAAAGCACCTTTTGGAAAAGGGCTACACTCGAGGGGGAGCTGACAGGACTCTCTTTGTGAAGCATTATCAAAACAATTTCATAGTTGCTCAAATCTATGTCGATGACATTGTTTTTGGAGCAACAAGAGATAATGATGCTTCTAAATTCGCGGAGACCATGGAAAGCGAATTTGAGATGTCCATGATGGGCGAATTGAATTATTTTCTTGGATTACAAGTTAAACAAAACGATGAAGGAATTCACTTGTGTCAATCCAAGTATGCACTGGAGTTGGTCAAAAAGTTTGATCTTGAAAATTCTAAGGATTTTCCGACTCCAATGGGAACTAGCCATAAGGGACTTGGAAGTGAATCACAAAGTGAGAATGTAGACGAGAAACTGTACCGCAGTATGATTGGAAGTCTACTATATCTCACGGCTAGTCGCCCGGATATATCCTTCAGTGTTGGGATTTGTGCGAGATATCAATCAGCACCGAAGGAGGTTCACCTGAAAGCGGTGAAACGGATCATCCGGTATATCAAAGGTACAATCAATTTCGGAATTTGGTATCCTATGGGAACGACTTTGGATATTGTTGGATACTCAGATGCCGATTGGGCTGGATCGGTGGATGACCGGAAAAGCACGAGTGGTGCATGCTTCTATCTTGGCCACTGCCTTGTTGCATGGCACAGTAAAAAGCAGAACTGCATAGCACTCTCGACTGCCGAAGCGGAGTACATTTCTGCAGGAAGTTGTTCAACCCAATTGATTTGGATGAAAAGCGTGTTGAGCGATTTCCGGATTTCAACATCTTCGGTAACCATTTTATGTGACAACACTAGTGCTATTAACATTTCTAAAAACCCTGTGTTGCACTCTAGAACAAAACATATTGAACTTAGATATCATTTTCTTAGAGAGCTAGTTGAATCAAACATTCTTCAACTGTCATATATTTCAACTGAGGATCAATTAGCTGACATCTTAACAAAACCTTTGGATCAAAAACGTTTTATTCACTTGCGTAAAGCAATTGGCATGCTTTCCTTGAAATAAACTCTTTTGAAACCTTTGCTTAGGTTAGGTTTTGTTTTTGTTTTGTTTTGTTTTGTTCTTTATCTATGTTCTGTACATAGCACACTAATTGAGCATAAATCATAATTGACTTTAATTGCATCCTTTTATGCATTTAGAAATTTATTATGCTTTTGATGTCATAATATTTCAATGTTGCAATGATCATTTACGTTAATTAAACCATCTTTTAAGTGATCAAAGTCAATTTCTCTCTCAATGATCTCTTGGTATAGTCATTATCATATTTGATTGCTTAGTCGAGTATGAATTCGAGATCAATGGTTTGGTTGAATACCTTATATATTAAATAATTGATAGCCAATTGAGGGGGAGTCAATGAAATGTAAATGCTCAAAAGATGTGGAAAGAGTTACATCCCAATGAGGAGTGTGAAAACTACCACCACATGGAGGAAATGAAAGAAAAAAATCTACTCCATGAATGAAAAGCAAATTTTGTTTGAAAATTGTTGATGAAACTCATATTGAAATACTTGACTCAGTCGTATTTCATGGTTGGTATAAGGTGGGATTTTTGATAAAAGATGCTCAAAGAGCCACTCCTTCAACAGATTGTCTAGATATATTATCTAACTTATCTGGGATTTCAAACATCTATTGATCTTGGTATTTCATTTTCTTTACCAAAATTGATGATTTGATAAAGGCATTACGCATAAGATCAGGATAGATGTAATTGAAGTTGTTCAACTTTAAGTGTTTTAACTTTCGTAAATTTTCGTTTCATTTTTGGATATTTTTGATAGATTTTTCATAATCTATTTCTTGTTGTATGAAACGATGTCATTTGTTTAAAGTTGACATGGTAAAGTGCTTACATACTTTTTCTGGATTTTATGGAATTTTTCTAAATTTTTCTGAAGAAAAAGTTGTAGCCGATCCGGATCGGGGCAAGTGATCCGGATCCCGAACGCAGGATTTCTCCTGCGGGTGGCCGATCCGGATCACATTCTCGAGCCGATCCGGATCACGGCTAGGGTTCTTATAAAAACAAAGAGATTTTCAATTTCTTTTACCCTAATCTCTGGTTTTCAAGCCTCTAGAGTTTCTCTCTCTAGATTTCTTGCTTCTTGGAGCTTCAAAACTCAAAGTTCTTCGGATTCAAGTAAGTTTTATTGATCAAAACTCGGTTTTTACAGTTTTTCATCAAACGTGAGTTGAAAAATTGGAACTTTTTCGTTTGTGAATGGTTTTTGATCAAATTTCTTTTGAAATAAGAACTCTGGGTCAATTAGTTTTGCTTTTATGCTGGGTTTTCTCAAGATAAACGAGTTTTTAGGCTTCGATTTCTAAAAATTCTGGTTTAGGGCATAAAAGAGGAATTTTTGAAAATCATGGAATTGATCTATTTTTAAAATTCTTTTTGGAAAACTAATTTGATTCTTGGCTTCTCTACATGATTATGATTGTCTAGGTACAATGTTTTCAAATTTTTCAAAATTGACGATTTTTCATATGTTCTTGAGTTGGTTTTCACAGGACACTTTCTCAAACTCAAAGCACTGTCAGAAATGGTGATCACCTGGATCATTTTCCTACTTGCTGCCATGGTCCATGTAAAGGATACTGCAAAGCCAAAGAAGACCAAGAGGGCGAAACGAGCTCAAGCTGACTCCGACACTGAATCTGAAACAGAGTCGATCGATTGGGACAACATTGAAATTGAAGCACCTGTCCCTACTGTCTCAAAAGGGAAGGCTCTTGCTGAAGCCCCTAAGACCAAGCCTCCTCCTACAGCAGCTGAGAAAGGAAAGCACCAATGGAACCTACTGGAAAAAGGATGAAAACTGTGCAAGGAAAAGAAGCAGTGCTCAGGGCATTTCGATCAACGAACCTATAGCCAGTCAGCCTCCTCCTCAGGAATTTGTTAGCTCTACTAGAATCAAGGATTTTGAGAAAAGAGAATGCATTGGTGAGAGGCATGTCAATGTCAAACCAATGAGGAACGCTCTGCAGCGTTTGGAAGGTTATTCAATCAAGCGGGTCTCGGTCCAATCTGCAACTTTCCTGAAAAAACTGGATATTGTCCACATTCAGTTCGCATGTTTTATCAGAACGCTACAAGTCTCACTGACAATGCTGACGGACATCGAGAATTTCACACTTTGGTTAAAGGCATCAAAATCAAAGTCACCCCTCAACTGATTGGGGAGGTACTTAATATGAAAGCAAGATCTGATGGTCTTCATTACCTCAAGACTCAAAGCTTCAACGAAAACTCGTGGAGAGTTGTGGTTGATGGAATCTGCATTCCAGATACTCTGTCTGCCGGAAATTCAGTTTTCTCCAAGGAACTCAAGAAGGAGTACAAGTACTTAAACTTCATTGTTTGCTACAACATTCTTCCCAACATGAACACAAAAGTCCTCCGATGGGATAGAATGCTTTTTCTCTATCTTCTTGACAACCCGACTGCACTGATGGGAGCGAACTTGAACATTCCCTATCTCATCTGGAATAGGATGTCACGGTATGTCGAACACTCTCACCCTACAGAGCGACTACCATACCCGATGATCATCATGCGCATCCTTAAGAAGTTTAAAGTGGATACAAGTGCTAGTTCTTACTTGTATAGTTTGGGGACAATCAATGAGACAACCATCGTCAAGTCTCTGTCAACAAAGCAGGATGATCCCCCTTCTCCTCCACTTCGACAACGAGCTCGACCACAAGCAACTTCTTCCACAGCCCCAGTTCCTCCTCCACAGAAGGCACCTCCATCCACCTCTGACGATGATGCCTCGGTCACCTCTATATTTAAAGAACAACAGCGGCTTTCGAATGAACAGGAACGTATGTCCGCTGAATTCACTGAAATGAGAGGCGATCTTCACGTCATGAAAAATGAGATGGAAATCCTCACAGCTTCTCAGGTTACTTTGACTAAGTCAGTCTCATCCGTGAAGAAGCTGGTGAAGAAGCTGTTCGCAAAAATGGGATGCACGACATCTGATGACTCCGACTCTCAGGAGTAGAGCTTTAACCCATGTTTGTTCTACCTTTGCAGGATTTTCTCTTTGACGTTTGTTTTCTGCAGGTTTTTTCATATTTTTTTTAACTCCCTCTGTTCTGTAATTATTTGGCTTGTTTTGTGACAAAAAGGGGGAGAGAGTTGGAGAGAAGACCTTGAACTGTTTGCAATGAACTTTGAACAATGATTGTGAATATCAATGACTAAGTAAGGTAAGTATGACCTCAACTCAACTTTTTTTTTTTTGTGATTTGTGACATGCTTCTATACTAACTATTCGACTAACTATTTGGGCATGTAATATGACTAACAAGTTGATGTTGGACTAACATACTTTGACATTTGGTTTTTGACTGCTTAGAAGATATGTTGGTTTTAACTATGATTCTCTTACATATCTGAATTTTTCAAATGTCATGATGAGATAAACTCTATCTCTGTAGTTGGTTTTGAATGTTTCAATTCTTGAGGTATCTAACGATTTTGTTTGTCAAGAATGCTTTCTGTGTGCAGAGATTACAGATGTCTAAGTCTAGAGTCTGTTTTAGGAGTTTATCTCATGTATTTAATTTCTGGAACTCTTTTGTAAATTTTTGTTGTATGGTGATAGCAACAAAAATATCTTTTTGAATTTTCTTTTGTGGATTTGTGTTTTGTCACGAAACCGCCAAAGGGGGAGATTGTTACGGAATTTGAGTTGGCGTATTTCGTGAATGTATTAAGTCTTGAAGATTGAAGATGAAGAAACTTTGGATCATATACCTCAATCTCAAGAAAGAAGAATTCAAAAGGATCAGGTACGTTTAACTAAAGAATTTTGATGATCCGAATACTTCTTATAGTGTAGAAACACCTGGAAGAGGTTTTAATTGCTTAAACATCAAAAACTGGACATGGGACATGTTCAGGATCCGGATCGTGGCTTGCAATCCGGATCCCGAAGGGTGTTCGTTCATACACTGGTTCAATCCGGATCGCAGCATTCCATGATCCGGATCCCGAACATAGTTTTACCTGTTTGCTTGAACGATCCGGATCAGGAATTGCAATCCGGATCCCGAACATTGTGTTTTGGTAAAACTGTATGAACGATCCGGATCGTGGACTACGATCCGGATCCCGAACATTGAATTTTCTGGAAACCGTCTTTTGTGCTTCTGCAATCCGGATCGCCAAATCCAATCCGGATCGCCGTCGGTAAAACTTTCCAGAAAAGTTTGTTTTTGATCCGTATATTCTTCCAATGGTTTCTAACCTATAAATAGACCCTATTCATTTCTAGGGCATCCAAATAGAGCCGTCATTTTCAAATATCATTTTATACGGCCTTAGATCCACATATAGAGAAGAAAGGAAATCATTAGATTCATTCTATGGTTCTTCATCTATATTGATTGATTTGATTCTAGGTTTTCCATACTCACATTTTGAGTAGAATCAAATCAATGAATACTTAGATGGTATTTCCGATCTATCTTTGATCTAAGTATTCGGCGGATCATCACCACCCAAACAAACAACGATTTACCCCAAAATCGGCGCGTGGACTCGCGTGGCCTTGTGGATTCAAGGTGCAACCGCTCTCGTGGATTCGGAGCGAGGTACGTTCGTGGATTCGAAGCGTGCCATTGGGTGAAGACCGTGGATTCGGTTGGACGTCGTGGACTCGACGTTGGACGCTGTGGATTCAGCGTTGGGCGCAGATCGTGGATTCGAGAAGCGTCGTGGAGCGAGCGGGAAGATCTACTAGGAGCGTATGGTAAAAGGTTGAGTCGTCTGTGAGTACGTTATATCACCTTGTACGTGTGTTAATTCTAGTGGATTTCGCCGTGTTATCGGTCCCGTGGTTTTTTACTCCGGTTTGGAGTTTTTCCACGTAAAAATCTTGCGTGTTCTTTTATGTTTCCGCATTGGGTTTATTTGCGCAATGATTTTTTGAGTGTTTATTGTTTACACCTATTCACCCTCCTCTAGGTGTTTTTTCCCCTATTTAGATCCTTATTAACCTAAACCCAACATAACCTGCAAAAATAGAACAACTATACTAACAGATATCAGAGCTGTGAAAGAAAGTAACTATGAACAGAAAGTAGAACAGTCTCTCTCATAAAATATACATAATATCCTCACCAGAATACAGAAGTCTCTCCAAAGAAACCAAAAGAGTACAACTCGATCCCTCACTACAAGATCTCTCAAACATGACACAACCAAAAAATAACATCAGGGTACCTCTATCACTCGCTGAAGCTGAAGGGGGAAAGGGATCTATCTCGCGACTCCCTTACCTCGGTCTGAAGAAACAGCAGCTGAAGCGGCAACAGGAACAGCAATAACAGGCGTAGAAGTCCCTGGGGAAAAGACACCACGACGGGTGTGAGAACTACATCCCACAGTAGCTCTCAGTGGGTGCCGTCAACAAGCCCAATGGTCTGCCCACTAAGTCTACTAGAGGCAAAAGAAAGCAAATGCAGTGCTGAAGAGAAAAAAACTGGAAGATAAACTCTACAGCTACTACGCCCCTATCTAGATGCTCAAAAAGCGGGACAGATGAAAAGATGATGCATCTGCTCGGAAGAACTCAATCCTCAACAACCGGTACACCAACCCGGTAAATAGCTCAATCTCAACGCCGGTACTACAACCCGGTCTCGCCTACTCCGGAGTGGCACTCGAGGGGAGCGACCCGCTCGAGTCAATAAGTAACCCATATCAAGTATCTCTGTAAGGTATCTCTGTCAAGTATCACAATCAAGCAGGCATAAGTCGACACTATGCTCAAGTGGAGACTCACTCTATCCACATGCAAAAACCCAGCCCTAACAGATGCATAACACTAATCGGTCCAACCGCCCACAATCCGCGGTTGCCGAAATAATACCCGAGTCAATAATCTGGTGCTAACCCACATGACTCAACAAAATAGCCATACTATCCCAATCAAACAAGAACAGACTCGGGTGACCCTACGATGCTGGGAAGAAACATTAGTTGGCTAAAATCATATGTGTGTTCCAAAAACAGTTCTGGGTTCAAGGTTCTGCTAACACAGGTAAACCGCTGCTACTAACATAGCGGCGACAAATAACATAAAAACGGAAATATCTCGGGACCGCCGTTCTCCTAAACGGCTCCCGCCACAGATGAACGATCAACTCCACTCTGCTCCCAAGCATGAGTGTAAAAAGCATCCCACACTAAAGAAACCCGACCACTCGGCCCACTACCCGGGCGAGTAAAACACTATGTCCAGGAAGAAAAGTAGTGTGGATGTCTAAAGCAAAATAAACCTAGCCCAAGTTGGAGTTTTCTAAAGTCTGGCTAAACATGATACATATGACAGGGGTGCTAGGTCAAGTTCCGAGATAACACTAATTTACAGCTAGTAGGAAACAAGAGGTTGCATGATCATCAAATAATACAAAGGTTATCAACTAACGCTTTCTAGCATACTACACAAGAGTATCACTATCATGCATGGTCCTATTGTAGCAGATATAATGAACATTCCATCAATCTTGGAGACAGGATCACCCACCTGAAAGCGCACAACTGTCCAGGGTCGTACAGATAAGAAAGTCCAGAAACGGCCAAAACACAATATCCTCCAAGCTAGCAACACCGTTGTAGTGCTCACAATGTCCTGGGTACAACAACAATCCACAGTCACACACAAATCCACACAAAATTCAAGTTCCAAAAATCCTGCATGAACAGTCCACTTGCCACGAAATTTTCACCTGAAAATCATCCTTCAGAAATTCCGATAAAAATATCATGGCGATCCTCGCGAAGTGTAGATGTCAATAGGCTCTTGAATCGTCGAAAACCGATGTCCGGATGATGAGAGAAAAATCCGCGAAGTGGGTGCTGTCCAGGAATCTCACAGCAAAACAGTGGCTCAGTAATGCCTCGAAAACCGTGCCAAAAACCCATATCTAGACAAAACACTCAACACAAAAGTCGAAGATTTACCTCTCGTGAATCCAACGCCGCAAAAATTGCCGAAAAAGACTATCGGGGTAGCTCTGTGGAAATTTTAGACTGAAATGCGGCGATAACGGGCCTCCAACTGAAATTCGTTGCACTGCGCCACGATGCCGGAAACGTCGTCACCGGAGCTTCCAGAAAATCCGAGATTTCACCAGGAGATGCGCGACTCGAAGATCTACAACTCTCGTAAAGGGACCTTAGGCTGAGGAGCTCGGGAAAGGGGCGAAAAATCCCTCCCAAGCTCGGTATTTATAGGCCCAGCCCCAAAACAGCAACTTTCGGATTTTGGCCCAAAGAAATCGGGCGCCCGAAAAGTTTCGGGCTCCTACAGTAACGGGCCGGCCCGTTACTGTGCGCGCCCGAAACCCTCACGGGCCGCCACGTGTCCCTGGCCTGCTCCCCGCACCCGGCGCACGCTCCGCGACGAATCACGCGATGCCACGCGTCCCGACCAGAGGACGTGCACCGGTGCGCCCGACCAACCACGGGGCGCCACGTGGCGCCCCCACGTCGCCCCGGTCAACGCGCACGCCGCGCGACGTGCGCGGCCGCGCCGCCGCCGGCTCCGGGTCGGGCACGCGCCCCGAGGCAACCGCCTCAGCCGTGTGGACCGAGTGCACCAGAACCCGCCAACCACACAACGCCACGTGTCCCTTGGTCCACCGTGCACCAGAGCCGAAAATCCGTGGACCGCGTGCACAACACCGCATCAACCACAAGATGCCACGTGGCCTACCCTCGGTCCACCGTGCACCCCGCCAAGGCCCGTGAACCGCGCCTGCTGTGCCGGCCAACCGAAGCGCGCCACGTGGCCCGCGCCCGGTGCACGCGCTCCGCGGTGGACCGCGCGCCTCCGCCGCCGCCAACCACCGCGCTCCGCCGCCGCCGGCGCCTCTCCGGCCGCCGGAACAGTAACCCAAGCCTCGATTTCCGTGTTTTCGCGTCCGGGCTCCGAAAAATTCAAGTAAATAGTCCATTTCGCTCGTTTTCGCGCGCTGAATCCAAATCCGAGGTCCGTTCGGCCAAATTCCACTTCTAAAATTTTTCAAAAATTCCCGGAAGAGTAATCTTGATCCATTTTTCGTGCCGGGTCACTTTTCGGGTTCCAATAAGCGCGCGAAAACCTCAATCACCCATTATGGACTTTCAGATAACAAAACTTGCTCCGATTACTCTAGAAATCAAAATCTTCGGCCCAACACGCACACGCACACTCCCCGAAGCCACAAATCCAACACCAAACCCTTAAGTGGGGATTCGGGTCCTCACATCCTCCCCCACTAAAAGAAAGTTTCGTCCTCGAAACAAATACAGCTCAAAAGGGAGTCTCCAAGCCCAAAGATAAGCATCTAACAACACAAACTCCAACTCCCCAGTCACTACACACTCACCACCAAGCGAGTTCAACAGCCGGATAGACCTCAAGAATTCCAAAAACTGGGGACGGGGAAGAACAACCAACTCTACACGTTCAAACTAAACGAATTACGCCGCAAAACTTAACAGAAAGAGAAAGGGCCCCACCAGCAGGAAAGTCATCAACCCCCAACTCTCCAATTTAGAAAACAACTGAAATTAGCGAAAAGTTCGAAAGTTCCGAAAGACCAGTGCCCTCGCCCCAATCAAACAAGAACAGGTTCGGGCACCGTCTCCATTTCTAGAGTAGTCTTTCGAATCTTTCATCCTGTTAATAGACAAATTAGGGATTTTGTAAAGTAAAAGAGAGTATATGAATGTTCTTGAGATAAGAATAGTGCAAATGACCCATTGTATATGAATGTAATTAAAGATTTCTAAGTGTTAGAGTTTCCCTTGCATAACAATGAATGCAATGAATTTTGTGATGATCCGGATCTCCGCAGAGCTGCTACAGTGCGTTGGGGTGGCTGTTGGAGGCCTACATGGTGTGTTGGAGGTGTTTGGGGCATAATTGGGCACAAGGGTTGGACTTCGGGCCCAAATGGATCATGTGAGTGATCGGAGGACCCCGTGGAGGGTTTAGAAGTGGTTTCGCGCGAATCGGATATTTAAATTGGGCTCCGCACGAAGTTTGGACTAAGAACGCATTTTCGGGTGCCTTCGGCAATTTTTAGAGTTGGAATTTGGCGAAACGGACGTCAAATTCGGATTCAGCGCGCGAAAACGGTCAAAATGGACTACCCACTTGATGTTTTGAGCTCGGGTTACTGTTCATGCCGGAACAGTGATTCCGGCGATCGCCGGCGGCGGCCGGCGGCGGCGGGCAGCGGCGGAGGGCGGCGGCGCGGCCTCGGGCAGGCGGCAGCGCGACGGCGGGCAGGCGCGGGCAGCGCGCAGCGCGCGGGCAGGGGCGCGGGCAGGCGCGCGGTCCACGCGCCGGCGTGCACCAGAGCGGGGTGCCACGTGGCGGCTTCCCATTGGATGGTTCACAGGTCGCGGTCCACGGAACTGTGTGGTGTATGGTGGATTGGGCGGGAAGACACGTGGCAGCGTAGCATTGGTTCGGTGTTTGTGGTTGTGTGCACCGGGTGCAGCGAGCACGTGGCTTGGACACGTGGCGCGCGAGGATTGGGCTAGCTACTGTGCGCGCAGGTTGCAGGTAGCGTGGTGCACGGTGGACCGGTTGGAGACACGTGGCATTATATCAGTGGTTCGGTGTATAGGGTGTCGTGCACCGGGTGTAGCGAACGTGTGGCCTGGACACGTGGCGCGCGTGGATTGGGCGCGTCACTGTGCGCGTGCAGGTGGCGTGGGCGGCCGGCGTGCAGGCGTGGCAGGCGGCGGCAGCTGGCGTGGCGGCCACGGCACGACGTGGCGCACGCGTGCGCCACGTGGCGGCCAGCCATTGGCTGGCGCCAGCGGCTGCGTTGACCGAGGGAGGGCCACGCGGCGCGAGGAGGATGGGCGGATCCGCTGTCCCCTGTTCGGGGACACGTGTCGCGCCATGGCCGGGTCGGACGGCCCCACGGTCCGGCCGGATCCGCTGTGCGGGTGCGGACCGTGGGCCGGGCCGTGGGCCGAGTACTGTGCGGGCCCGGTTTCGGGGCCCGAAAGATTCGGGCGCCCGAAACCGGGGACACCATGGTCATTTTGGCAATTGTTTTTGGGCCTATATAAAGCAGCCCATCCCCCTCCCTTTTCTTCCTTTTTTCGAGAGTTAGAGAGAGAATGAGAGGGAGAGTTGTATACAAAGTTTGTTCCCCTTGGTGCTCTGGATCTCTGGTGGATCCCCGGAATTTCTGGAAGCTCGGCAACGGCGATAACATTTTTACAGTTCGCCTCGGTTTTCCCCCATTTCGGCCCATTACCGTCGCAGATCATTCAAAAATTCACTGTGAGCAAACCAGGAGGAGTTTTTGGACGATTTCTTCGACAGCGTGTTCCTAAGAGGTAAGGCTTCGATTTTCGTGTTGATCGCTTCGCTCCGTTTCGCACTTTTGGTACGTTTCCCGAGACATCTTTGACCCCCCCTTTTGCTGTTTGGGTGTTTGGACAGCGGCACCTTCGGCGAATTGTTTCTCGGCGTAGGAATATCGGATCGAGGCGATTCAAGAGTCGATTTTGATCTACTTTTCGCAAGGAACGCGCTCGTATTTTTCTTGGAATTTCCTGAGATTTATTTCGAGGTGAAAATTACTGTTTTCTCAGTGTACAGTGTGCAGTTTTTCTTCACAGTTTGATGTTTGGATTACCACCTTGCCGAATTTATAACTTGACTTACCGAGCTCGGATTTGGGCGTGCAAGGTACCGTTTCGAAGCTATCGATGCGAGGATCGCTGTGATATTTTTCTGGGATTTTTCTGGGCACTTTCTGCAGGTGATAATTTAACAGTTTTGGGACTGTTGTTGTATGTATTATAAGAGCATTATTTGGGAATTTAAGTGAGTTTAGTGGACTTTGTGTTGTGCCAGGAGTGTTTCGGGTGTACTGTATTTGTTGGAGCGCAGGATTGGAGTTTTTGGCATTTTCAGCTGTACGGACCCGGACAGTTAGCGCTTCAGGTGGGTGGTTGTTGCTCGCCTCTATATCTGACTTACTCACTAAGTTTATTAGAAAATCCCCTTTTGAGCATATTGATTGATTAATATGCATGATTGACTGATATACATGTGAGCCTTCTATCTGTGGTTAATTTAGTGGATATAGCATGTTGGGGATATTATTGGGATAATATTGCTGTTGGAACATGATCTTTGGAATAATTTAATAAGTGATGATTAACATGCCACATTAGCACCTAGAATTGTATGAAAGTGGATTAAATGGATTAACTGTTGGGACATAATGATATATCAATGTGCGGGTTTCACTCTGGGAATTTATTATGGAACAGGG
Source organism: Tillandsia fasciculata (assembly GCA_029168755.2). NCBI lineage: Eukaryota > Viridiplantae > Streptophyta > Magnoliopsida > Poales > Bromeliaceae > Tillandsia > Tillandsia fasciculata. The sequence continues at coordinate 1,155,681 of CM054953.1, read as the reverse complement.
ATCTTATACATGTGTAGTTGACTGATGTTTTAGCCTGATGGTGATATTTATGTGGATATTATTATTATTACACTCGTAAAACTGTTATTTGATATATTCTCTCTTTCACATTGCTGAGGACTTTTGCATGCTTATTTGGACATCTAGATAGGCCACTATTTTATTGCTACACTATCATATTGGGATTTGACTTAGGAGAAACCATGATTGCTTTCTTTCTCCTTTTTATTTAGACTTTTGAGTCATGTTGCTCGGGTTCGAGCAGAGGTTTGGGATAGTGTAGCTGGGACCTGAGGGTCAGTGATAGGGTGTACCTGATGTTGGATTGTGGGTTATTGCGGCAACCGCGGACAGTAGGCGGTTGACCGGATCTTGATTATTTCACCCAATTGTGGGTTGGGGGTTATTGCGGTGACCGCGGACTTTGGGCGGTTGACCGGATGTTTACTATTGCATCAGATTGGGTATTAGATTTCTCTAGTGGATGGTATTTCCCACTTTTGAGTATTATTGTATCGGATCGGGGTTTCATTAGTGGACGGAGTTTCCCACTTTGATCATTGTCATGATCCAGTCCTGCTATTGTGAGATATTGGTTACAGAGATGCTTGATACAGTGATACTTTACTCGTGTGGGTCGCTCCCCTCGAGTGCCACTCCGGAGTAGGCTTTAGACCGTGTTGGGTTCCGGTCAGTTGGTGAGTTGTGAGTGATGGCAGAGCAGGCAGTACCAGTTTTACTGGTGGCACTAGATTGGGTCTATTTAGCCAGATGTGTTTCCTGATGCATTCATACCGTCATTTCCTTCGGTATTGCATTTAGAGGCATACTTGTTGTGGTTTCCCCTTTTATTCAGTAGTTCTGTTTACAGCTTTACCCCTTGCCCTTTTCTTGCCTCTAGTAGACTTAGTGGGTACGCCGGAGCTTGAGGCTTTACCCACAGGGGGAGGCTACTGGTTTACTAGTGGTTCTCACCCCCACTGTTGTTTCCTCTTCTTTTCTCCCCCCTGTTTTGCAGAGTCCTCATTGGAGTTGCTGATCTTCGGTCGTTGTTCGGGGCGAGGGAGTCACGAGCTAGATCGTTACCACCCGAGGAGTGTAGCTGTATCCCCTGGTTGGAGATTCCTCGTAGCTGTTGGCTGGTTTTTACTGTTTATCTGGAGGAGAGAGATCTTTTGTATTTGGAGAGACTGATGTACTATAGTTTTAGTTTATCTCCTTTTATAGTCGAGAGATGCTGTACTGAGGACATTGTATGATGATTATCTGTATTTGAGGGAATGGATATTGTACTCTATTTCATGATGTATAGTAATTGGATTTTATTTTACAGCATTTTATTTCAGCTCTGATATTTGTGTAGCTATAGTACTATCTTTTGCAGGTTAGACGCTTCGCCTATGCGGGTTTTGGCATAGGTGGCGGATCTGTTGGCGAGCCCGGGTCGCAGTTTCGACCCCGGGGCGTGACAGATTAAGTTGGTATCAGAGCTTAGGGATAGGTCAATTGGGACTGTAGAAACCCTAGGCTTATGGTTGGACCCTAGGATGACTTCGTGAGAGTCGTGAGTTTTGCGAGAGTCCTGATTGAGTTTTATACCTCTCCCAAGGGATGGGATGGGTGATTGGCATGTTTATTCTCCTAAGCAATTATGTTGGCTGCAGACAACATAATGCGGCGGAACGGTTGACATGCTCTAGACTCTCGCCGGATTGGGTCGAGTTTTGTTTTGTGCTGTGGTGCAGTTGGTCGTGGTGAGCGGTGTCTCCCCGACGCGTTGTGCGGATTGGTGTGCACTCGTCGCAGCAGTGGAGCTTGAGCGGATTGTTTTGGGGCCGGATATCCGGATTGAGGTTAGAGAGCTTCAGGCCCCGATGGCAGGATTGTCTGAGGTATATCAGCGGCAGAGTGAGCCGCTGGTCTGGGTGACACAGTTGTCGGAGCAGTGGGCAGCCCGACAGTGTTTTCCTCTGAGACCACCTGGTTACAGTATCCTCAGCGGCAGTGATTTCTGAGGCGCCGATGGAGCGAGTGGCCCCTCCGTGCCAATGTTTAGTGCTGAGGCACCGAGGTGGGGTGGATAGTTGACAGCTGATGAGTTGTGGGACATCATTGATGGATGGAGCCAGTTTTGGCAGATGAACCCCCCTGATTTATGGATTTGAGTTGGAGCCTTTGGAGGCAAAATCGTGGTTGGTGGTGATGGAGTGATCAATTGAGGGTCCCCCTGTGCTGGGAAGTTTTTGCAGTTGTTGAACTGTACGCTCCAGGTTTCGAGGGACGAAGCGCGTAGGATGCGTGCGACTGGGAGTGGATTGCGCCAGGATACCCTTTTGTTTATCTGATCCCCCTGTCTTGGATTTTGGATTTTAGATGCCTCGATGGAGTAGGCATTGTGTATGGAGCGTACTGTTGCAGTTCCTTTGGATAAGGATCTGCCGCCAGAGGCGAGTTCTGGATAGAGGCGCTTGGCGCTAAGTGTTGGGGGACAGATCGGTTGGCTGTGGCACTTTCGTTTTCCTTCCTGGATGGTGGACATCCTTGTGGACGGATTATGTAAAGCTTACCCAAAGGAAGGTTACCCTTTGTGATTATTAACCTGCATGTTTGGGGTACAATAGATGTGCTTGAGGGGTGAGCTGAGTAAGGATAATTGAATGAGGAATTGCAGGAATTAATTGTGTTTTGTTATATGACGATTGCGATAATGGATTTTCTGAGATGTCAGAGGTCAGGTGGACCCCGGTGGCAGCATCAGCATCGTCATCAGAGTGGCGCAGCGGTAGCGTGGATTGTTGTCTGCGAAGGGCTTTATTCCTCGCCTCAGTGTGAGCAAAGGCGGAGAATTGTGCTCCTTTTGTGGATAGCCTTGATTTTCAGGCAGATTAAGTGACGACCACCTACATTGAGCGGTTGAGACTGTGCTGCCTGGGTGGAGGGCACCAAGGCAGTGGATCGGGTCGTCGCAGGTGTGATTTCATCACAGCAGTCGAAGTTAGAGCATGTTGCATTCCTGCATGGACTAGAGGTAGATTTGTTACCACATGCACTAGAGGTACAGGTTCCTGTTGGGGTGGTGCATGTGGGGGAGGCTTGTGGATCATGTCCAGTGCAGTTGAGACCTCGAGTGGTATCGGCAGACTTATTGGTATTTGTACCTGGTCAGTGTTTGACCCAGTGCGTGGGATTGGTTGGCACAGTGCCACATGGTGTATGACTGCGGAGAGAGAAGGTTATGATCTTCTGCAAGCAGACATTAGAGACTTGTTCATTGAGACAGTCAGAGCACACAGGTTGCAGCGACAATGCGAGAGGTGCTTACGGCGGCACCGGGACGCAAGGATATCCCTGTTATCGTGTGAGATCCCGGGTGTGATTCCACCGGAGCTGATAATGATGCCGTCGATTAGGGAGATTGAGATTGCGGTTGACGTGGTTCTAGGAACCACGCCAACCCCGATAGCACCTCATTGGATATCACCTGTAGAGCTGAGAGAGCTGATGGCGCAGTTGCAGGATCTGATGGATCGAGGGTCTGTTCGACCTAGTGCCACGTCGTTGACACACGACAGTGAGGGTCCTTGTGTGGTGTGACCGCAGGCAAGTTTGGATATTATTTAGGACCTTTTGATGGAGTTATACCCCGACAGTTGTCTGCTTAGGATGCATGTATCTTTTTGGGATCATACAGCTGAGTATTTCGCCAAGATGGTGTTCAGGACCCGGTAGGGGCATTATGAGTACAGTGAGGACAAATGGAATGACTAAGGCCCTGTCGTCTTAGGATTTGAGGAATTGTGTGTTCCAGCTGCACTTGGAAGAATTATTTGAGATATTCTTCTGGGATATTTTGATTTTACCCCATCTCTGTATGGTTTAGAGCTGGTGGAGTACTGGTAGATGGTGTAACAAGGTCTGTGAGGAAGAAGCTGTATGCCAAGTTGTTGTGGTACAAGTTTTAGCTTCGAGAGCATATCTTCTTGGATCACTTAGTCTAGCCATAAGAGGCGGTGGTGGAAATCCGGCCAAAATGGATGCTATGCGAGAATGGCTGAGACCGGCAGTTATTTGTTGAGGTGAGGAGCTTGTGAGCCGGATAGTGCCAGCAGAGCTTGACGAATTGGTGATGAGATTGATACCAGCCCTGATTTCAGCATCGCCAGTGTTGGGAGATGGATTTGTGATATACAGTGATGCCTCCCATAGTAGCTATGAAGTTACAGTTGGATTTGTGGCAAGCATCCAATATCACCCTGATAGGGCCACTGTGGTGGCGGATACCCGGAGCAGGAGAGCTATTTGGGGTTGAGTTTGTTGACTCCGCAGCTGGCGCTGTGTGGACTGTCGAGGCAGACGTGGCGTATGATGGTGTCACTGAGGGCTCTTTCCCTTTCGGAGTGCCTAACACGTCACTGGTTTGGGAGTTGAGGGCACAACTCCCGAAATTTGATGAAGTGATCGTCTGGAGCTGGTATTTTTCGAGCCTGGAGGATTGGATTTACCAGCTGCAAGGGTACTGGACCTTCTCGAAGATTGATTTGCGATCTGGTTCTCTCGACTGCTTATAGTGTGTGCTGATGCCCGAGAGTTGGGGAGGTGTTTCTACACCCTGATGGTTTTTGGATTAGAGATCAGAGTTTACGTGATCAGTTGGAGGACTTATATCGGATGCCCCGGGAGTACAGAGGTACTTGGATCGAGCTTGTTGTGCCGATGGACTTGTGGTTGGATCATCTGAGGCCCTGGGAAGAGCGGAGGCTTGTACCGATGCAGATTACTTGGTAGCTCGAGCGGTTAGCCCAGCTGCACTTGGTTGAGTTGGTACGGTTTTTCTGGAGTGCCCGCCTTTATGTTGTTCTAGATGGAGACCCGAGGACCGCATCGCGCCTTTGGAGGAGGTACTTGTCAGCCTTGGGAGCTTGAGTGGTGGATGATTGGATGTTTACCCCCCTTTATTTGGTTGAGATTCCGTGTTGAGGAACGACTTTAGTTTCGAGGACGAAACTTTCTTTTAGTGGGGGAGGATGTGATGACCCGGATCTCCGCAGAGCTGCTACAGTGCGTTGGGGTGGCTGTTGGAGGCCTACATGGTGTGTTGGAGGTGTTTGGGGCATAATTGGGCACAAGTGTTGGACTTCGGGCCCAAATGGATCATGTGAGTGATCGGAGGACCCCGTGGAGGGTTTAGAAGTGGTTTCGCGCGAATCGGATATTTAAATTGGGCTCCGCACGAAGTTTGGACTAAGAACGCATTTCCGGGTGCCTTCGGCAATTTTTAGAGTTGGAATTTGGCGAAACGGACGTCAAATTCGGATTCAGCGCGCGAAAACGGTCAAAATGGACTACCCACTTGATGTTTTGAGCTCGGGTTACTGTTCACGCCGGAACAGTGATTCCGGCGATCGCCGGCGGCGGCGGCGGCGGCGGGCAGCGGCGGAGGGCGGCGGCGCGCCCTCGGGCAGGCGGCAGCGCGGCGGCGGGCAGCGCGCAGCGCGGCGGCGGGCAGCGCGCAGCGCGCGGGCAGGGGCGCGGGCAGGCGCGCGGTCCACGCGCCGGCGTGCACCAGAGCGGGGTGCCACGTGGCGACTTCCCATTGGATGGTTCACAGCTCGCGGTCCACGGAACTGTGTGGTGTATGGTGGATTGGGCGGGAAGACACGTGGCAGCGTAGCATTGGTTCGGTGTTTGTCGTTGTGTGCACCGGGTGCAGCGAGCACGTGGCTTGGACACGTGGCGCGCGAGGATTGGGCTAGCTACTGTGCGCGCAGGTTGCAGGTAGCGTGGTGCACGGTGGACCGGTTGGAGACACGTGGCATTATATCAGTGGCTCGGTGTTTAGGGTGGCGTGCACCGGGTGTAGCGAACGTGTGGCCGGGACACGTGGCGCGCGTGGATTGGCCGCGTCACTGTGCGCGTGCAGGTGGCGTGGGCGGCCGGCGTGCAGGCGTGGCAGGCGGCGGCAGCTGGCGTGGCGGCCACGGCGCGACGTGGCGCACGCGTGCGCCACGTGGCGGCCAGCCATTGGCTGGCGCCAGCGGCTGCGTTGACCGAGGGAGGGCCACGCGGCGCGAGGAGGAGCGGCGGATCCGCTGTCCCGTGTTCGGGGACACGTGTCGCGCGATGGAGCGGGTCGGACGGCCCGCGGTCCGACCGGATCCGCTGTGCGGGTGCGGCCGTGGGCCGGGCCGTGGGCCGAGTACTGTGCGGGCCCGGTTTCGGGGCCCGAAAGATTCGGGCGCCCGAAACCGGGGACACCATGGTCATTTTGGAATTGTTTTTGGGCCTATATAAAGCAGCCCATCCCCCCCTTTTCTTCCTTTTTCCGAGAGTTAGAGAGAGAATGAGAGGGAGAGTTGTATATGAAAGTTTGTTCCCCTTGGTGCTCTGGATCTCTGGTGGATCCCCGGAATTTCTGGAAGCTCGGCAACGGCGATATCATTTTTACAGTTCGCCTCGGTTTTCCCCCATTTCGGCCCATTACCGTCGCAGATCATTCAAAAATTCACTGTGAGCAAACCAGGAGGAGTTTTTGGACGATTTCTTCGACAGCGTGTTCCTAAGAGGTAAGGCTTCGATTTTCGTGTTGATCGCTTCGCTCCGTTTCGCACTTTTGGCACGTTTCCCGAGACATCTTTGACCCCCTTTTTGCTGTTTGGATTTTGGACAGCACCACCTTCGGCGAATTGTTTCTCGGCGTAGGAATATCGGATCGAGGCGATTCAAGAGTCGATTTTGATCTACTCGTCGCGAGGAACGCAGCTGGTATTTTTCTGGAATTTTATGAGATTTATTTCGAGGTGAAAATTACTGTTTTCTCAGTGTACAGTGTGCAGTTTTTCTTCACAGTTTGATGTTTGGATTACCACCTTGCCGAATTTATAACTTGACTTACCGAACTCGGATTTGGGCGTGCAAGGTACCGTTTCGAAGCTATCGATGCGAGGATCGCTGTGATATTTTTCTGGGATTTTTCTGGGCACTTTCTGCAGGTGATAATTTAACAGTTTTGGGACTGTTGTTGTATGTATTATAAGAGCATTATTTGGGAATTTAAGTGATTTAGTGGACTTTGTGTTGTGCCAGGAGTGTTTCGGGTGTACTGTATTTGTTGGAGCGCAGGATTGGAGTTTTTGGCATTTTCAGCTGTACGGACCCGGACAGTTAGCGCTTCAGGTGGGTGGTTGTTGCTGCCTCTATATCTGACTTACTCACTAAGTTTATTAGAAAATCCCCTTTTGAGCATATTGATTGATTAATATGCATGATTGACTGATATACATGTGAGCCTATCTATCTGTGGTTAATTTTGTGGATATAGCATGTTGGGGATATTATTGGGATAATATTGCTGTTGGAACATGATCATTGGAATAATTTAATAAGTGATGATTAACATGCCACATTAGCACCTAGAATTGTATGAAAGTGGATTAAATAGATTAACTGTTGGGACATAATGATATATCAATGTGCGGGTTTCACTCTGGGAATTTATTATGGATCAGGGATCTTATACATGTGTAGTCCACTGATGTTTTAGCCTGATGGTGATATTTATGTGGATATTATTATTATTACACATGTAAAACTGTTATTTGATATATTCTCTCTTTCACATTGCTGAGGACTTTTGCATGCTTATTTGGACATCTAGATAGGCCACTATTTTATTGCTACACTATCATATTGGGATTTGACTTAGGAGAAACCATGATTGCTTTCTTTCTCCTTTTTATTTAGACTTTTGAGTCATGTTGCTCGGGTTCGAGCAGAGGTTTGGGATAGTGTAGCTGGGACCTGAGGGTCAGTGATAGGGTGTACTTGATGTTGGATTGTGGGTTATTGCGGCAACCGCGGACAGTAGGCGGTTGACCGGATCTTGATTATTTCACCCAATTGTGGGTTGGGGGTTATTGCGGTGACCGCGGACTTTGGGCGGTTGACCGGATGTTTACTATTGCATCAGATTGGGTATTAGATTTCTCTAGTGGATGGTATTTCCCACTTTTGAGTATTATTGTATCGGATCGGGGTTTCATTAGTGGACGGAGTTTCCCACTTTGATCATTGTCATGATCCAGTCCTGCTATTGTGAGATATTGGTTACAGAGATGCTTGATACAGTGATACTTTACTCGTGTGGGTCGCTCCCCTCGAGTGCCACTCCGGAGTAGGCTTTAGACCGTGTTGGGTTCCGGTCAGTTGGTGAGTTGTGAGTGATGACAGAGCAGGCAGTACCAGTTTTACTGGTGGCATTAGATTGGGTCTATTTAGCCAGATGTGGTTTCCTGATGCATTCATACCGTCATTTCCTTCGGTATTGCATTTAGAGGCATACTTGTTGTGGTTTCCCCTTTTATTCAGTAGTTCTGTTTACAGCTTTACCCCTTGCCCCTTTCTTGCCTCTAGTAGACTTAGTGGGTACGCCGGAGCTTGAGGCTTTACCCACAGGGGGAGGCTACTGGTTTACTAGTGGTTCTCACCCCCACTGTTGTTTCCTCTTCTTCTCTCCCCCCTGTTTTGCAGAGTCCTCATTGGAGTTGCTGATCTTCGGTCGTTGTTCGGGGCGAGGGAGTCACGAGCTAGATCGTTACCACCCGAGGAGTGTAGCTGTATCCCCTGGTTGGAGATTCCTCGTAGCTGTTGGCTGGTTTTTACTGTTTATCTGGAGGAGAGAGATCTTTTGTATTTGGAGAGACTGATGTACTATAGTTTTAGTTTATCTCCTTTTATAGTTGAGAGATGCTGTACTGAGGACATTGTATGATGATTATCTGTATTTGAGGAAATGGATATTGTACTTTATTTCATGATTGTACAGTGATTGGATTTTATTTTACAGCATTTTATTTCAGCTCTGATATTTGTGTAGCTATAGTACTATCTTTTGCAGGTTAGACGCTTCGCCTATGCGGGTTTTGGCATAGGTGGCGGATCTGTTGGTGAGCCCGGGTCGCAGTTTCGACCCCGGGGCGTGACAAATTTCCTCCTATGTGATTAAGGTTATGTAATAATGCATGCTAAAAACGTAATGTTAAGGGTTTATGTTGCAAGATGGACATGATGGCATAGGAGAAAACCTAGAATAAGATTATGACGAGTGGCATTAACCTTAGAGCTTCACAAGTGGCATATGTACAAAGAGTTAAACTAAGGTTATGCTAAGAGCTAGAGTTTTAACTTATAGACAAAACTCTAAAGGAAAAGAGTAAATTGATTGAGGTTAAATAGTTGAATGAATGTAAACCCTAGAGTTGTTCTTAGGGTATGTGTTGGGCAAAAAATGAATACTCACTTTAACTTCAACATGAGGTACTAAAAGAAAGTGAAAATGTTTAAAGTCCAAGGGACTTCTTGCTACCTCCGAGGCAAAAACCTGGGGTAAAGAATGTAAAAATGAAAGAATGAAAGAATGAAAGTGTCACACCCCGGGAGAGGTTTAACAACGGAAAACGGCCCTACTTTTTTTCAAAGTCTTCCCTCCCGGTACGTGCCCAGACCGCCACATATACAAGATCTCTCTACACAAACGGACAGAGTCTCCCCTATATATGTACGGCGTTGCACAAAATACATACATCAACCACGACCAGTTTTACATACACAGAATGCTAAATAAAGAGATAAGCTAGTTTTTGGATTCATACAAGAGAACTTCGCCCTCACGGCATACTCCAGTTGAAAGGATAAAACCACAAGGTTTAAAACAGTCTGATCCATCTCCCAATATAAATAATACAAAGTCTGATCCACAGGAATAGTACAAATAAAAATCCACGTATACAACATCTATGAATCCAAAAGGGAGGAAAACTAAAATAATAATATATCGGTGTACAATGAAATCCCACAATTCGGGATTGTACATCTATCTCACCAAAATGAACTACACTGGTAGGGATATATCTCGCGACTCCTGTCCTCGGTCCGTTACGCCAGCAAAAGCAGGAACGGAGGGAAAAGTCTCGGCAAACCCTGTCACTGACAGAGGGTGTGAGAACTACATTCTATAGTAGTTCTCAGTGGGTACCGTCTCCAAGACCAACGGTCTGCCCACTAAGTCTACTAAAAGCATAAGATAATAAAACTACTGAAAAGAATGAAAAGCTGGAAATAACTCTACAGCTATCATGTCTCTATCTACTATACTCAAAGGGTGATATAGAGGAAAATGATGCATCGACTCTATCCCAATATACTGAATCAACCCAATCATACTAACTGCCACATAGGGTCCAGTCAAACCTGCGCCTACCTACAACCACATACCCGCACTGGGTCAGGAATTACGTAGGCGGTCCCACTCAGACTGCATCGACAAGCTGCGAAAGATAAGTAACAAGCCTAGCTCCGGAGCGGCACTCGAGGGGAGCGACCCCGCCGAGGAAAGTATCCGTGCATCTCTGTCGAGCTCAATATGGCTCATGTAGGCTATAGTCCAAAATCATGATCAATCAGATAGACAATGTCCAACTCACAACACTACCCACTGACCGGAGGTACTCAACAGCCGGGACCACCGTCAACCCAACGGCTCCCAAAACAGGACATCGACTCAACATGCTAAAACTCACTGGCTGGAGATACTCCACAGTCGACGACAACGAAGGGTCAAAAAACCCAAAAGACTAATACCTACAACCCAAATCAAACAAGAACAGACTCTAGGCATAGCCTCTCATTGTTCTCGACCCAAGGAAGGAACATCCCTTAGAACCCAAATCACTCGAACCCTCCCAGGCGAGAAAGTTTAGAGGAAAAGATGATGTTTATTACTGAAAACTATTTTCACTCGAACCCACTCGGGGTGAGGACTAAAAGTAGTTCCTGTTTATAAAACCATCTTGATTTAAGAAAATTCATTTTAATGAATTTTAGCTCTTTAGGAAAATCAGTTAGAAAACAAGTTTTATTTCCAAACCCCAAAGGGCTAATGCCTTCGCCCAATCAGACAAGAACAGACTCTGGCGACCCTTCGACATTTGGAAGGAAAACATTGGTTTACTGAAATCATGTGTATCCAAAAAAAGATTCTGGGTTCATGGTCCTGCTATCACCAGTACACTACTGCCACGAACACAGTGACGATAAAAAGATCGGAGAAAACTCGACGACCCGGGACCACCGTTTATCCAAACAGCTCTCGACACTAGTACAAGACTAGCCACAGCTACCAGACTCCACTCGGCCCCCAAGCACGAGTGCGACATGCATCCGACACTAAAAGAAATCCCAACCACTCAACCCACTACCCGGACGAGGAAAAACACTATGTCAAGGAAAATAATGATGTAGAGTGTGGATGTCTAAAGCATAAAAGAATCTAGCCCAAGTGAGGGTTCTCTACTAGTCTGGTTAATACTTGCAAACATATGGCGGGGTTGCTAGGTCAAAGTTCCAATATTTCAGTGTTAAGAGCGATAATAAAATTACTAATTCAATCAAACAAGTTTGGAAATCAACAACATGAAGTGGGCATTTTTAATCCATCATACACTCAATAAAACTAGTATTTGGAACATAGTTATGCAAGCTCTCGATCATCAAGATGAACATTTACAATATGAAGTTCTCAATCCTATAGCATGAATCATCTAAACAGTTGGCTTTCAATCATAACACAAGGATCACTCAACATGTAGCTCTCATTTACATAGCATGGTTCATTGCACATATAGTGTTCAATCTCATGGTAAGGTTTATCTCTACACTTAGTTTCCATTAGCATAGCATGTACAACTCATATACTTGATTCATCTCATGTACTTGTTTCCATTCACATAATATAGCTTAGCACATATACTTGGTTCCATTCACATACATGTACAACTCATATACTTGGTTCCATTCACATACATGCACAACTCATATACTTGGTTCCATTCACATACATGTACAACTCATATACTTGGTTCCATTCACATAACATATACCACTTAGCATGTAAGTCTCAATCAACATAAAGTAGACAACATCTCATGCTCACATCACAATCATACATAGTGTACATTCAAACATGCATGTTGCTAAGAATAGAATTAGGGAACCGCCTGTCGATTTTGGAGGCAAACCAACCCATCTGGAACTTGACGATCCGTTGCCCGATGAAGCTGAAATTTTGTGTGTAGAAAGCTCGGCTACACAGAAATCCAACGCCGTAGAAATCAACCCAATCCGTCACCCGGATTGAGCGCAATTGCCGAAACACTACACACTGCGCGATTAAATTCCAGAATGTCAGCATGTAGTCATAGGCTAAATAAATTGCACAATTAACACCCAATACCTCTAAATGAAGCTTCCCATAGCAAAAATGATGTGCCCTCAATCACATGAACATCTTTAAAGTTCTAAAAATCCATCATAAATTTCCTTGCAATAAACAAATTAACAAAATATTACATGTTGTCCCAAAATGTTGACATAAACATAGCTTGAACTTCCAAGCTTAATTAGAGGTCTTTCCACAGGGAATTATCCACATAACACAAAAGAGAACTTGCTCACCTTGAAGTTAAGAAGATGTTCCAACTCAAAATTCTAAAAAAACCCAATATTCTCCAAGTTATCCTCAAACCAAGGCTTAATGATCAAAGGGGCAAACAAAATCTGCACTGTTGTAACCCTTAAAACAGAGCTGAGAAGATCGATAATGTTACTTGATCGAACATACTCCAAATCCAGCAAGAGAGGTGCCATTGGATTCCTTGTCGAGAGTAGATGTGAATCGAGCTAAAGAACTCCAAAATCCATGCTCGAATAAAGAAGAAAACCCATAAATACTATGAACTATCCAACAAGTTCAATCTGTGCACGAATGCAGCAAAGTGTTCCAAAGATGGTAAATATACCCAATAAAAACTCAGATCTAGGGGTAATGATACATACCAATATTGTAGATCTTCGAGTCCTGAAAATTTGCCCACAAAAATCATTCCAAAACTTCCATCCTACTGTCCAGAAAAGCTAAAAAACACTAAGGACTGTCTATAATTCCATGCTGAAACAAAGGGTCCCAAAGATGGCTTACAAACTCTGAAAAAACTCATGATCCAAGGGGAGATTTGAATACCAAAGTTGTAGGCCTACCTCTTATGAAGACGCAAAACAAAAAATCAGGTCAAAACTCCCTCAAAGATAGCTCTGTGAAATTTTTGCACTGAAATGCGACGGAGTGGACTGTGAATGCAGCAATGGTGATGTCCTCAAAGGTTGATGAAGAATGTGATCAAAGAGCCTTCAAAATGCCCTAAAAAATTCAATATTGTAGTAGTGTTGTAGATGAAGCTCTGCTAAAAACCCCTGAGAAAAAAACAAGTGTCCAAAGACATCAAAAGTGGGGGGGGGGGGGAATCCACTTTAAGGAAGAAGAAGAAAAATGAGCTCAAGTTGCTACAGTAACGGGCCGGCCCGGCACTGTCCATGCGGCGCCTATCCAACGGCCGCGCCCAACGCGCCCAGCCGCACGATCGCCGCCACGTGTCGGTTCCCGACAGGGCGATCGTGCCAGCCAATGGGAGCGCGACATGTGGCGGGACTTATCCGCACGCCGCCCGCGCCCGTTGCCCACGCCTGCCCTGTGATGACCCGGTTCTTCATTAGGGGATTATGGCTTGATCAGTGGCTTCTGGAGGACTATCTTGCGAGATGGGAGTGTTTGGGTGTGTATCGGACTCAAGATGTCACGCCCCGGGGTCGAAACTGCGACCCGGGCTCGCCAACAGATCCGCCATCTGTACGGAAACTGCCGTACAGACGAAGCGTCTAACCTGCAGAGAGAATCATCTACAGTAAACAGATATCAGAGAGCTGAAAGTAAACTAATAAAAACTGCAATCCGAACACTGTACCACTGAAATAATACAGTATCCATCTCCCAAATACGATCGTATACAAAGTCCTCTAATACAAAACTCTCGATACAAGAATATGCTCACTACAACAGCCTCTCAAACTGTAAAAGTAAAATAAACTAATCAACTGGAGCTCTCCTCTGAAGGGGTACAGCTACACTCCGACGACGGGTAGGGAACTAGCTCGCGACTCCCTCGCCTCGGCCAGAAGGATCAGCAATAGGAGCACAGGAACGATAGAAGAAGCCCCTGGGGAAAAGACACCACGACGGGTGTGAGAACTACTTCCCACAGTAGTTCTCAGTGGGTGCCGTCAACAAGTCCAACGGTCTGCCCACCAAGTCTACTAGAGGTAAAAGATAACAGGCAAGGAAAACAGAATAAGAAAAGCTGGATCTACTCTACAGCTATCATGCCTCTATCTAGACACTCAAAAGTGGAACAGAAGAAAGTAAATGAGACCACTCGCACCCAAGGTGCTCAATCGTCCCAATCGAACTGACTACCTCAAAGGTCCAGCCAAGCCCGCGCCTGTCGACTAGGAACGCTCCTGCCCACTACCACACGTCCACATGAGGACGGGATTTACGTAGGGCGTCCTGTCCGACTAACTCATCCTTCGCGCAAAACTGCCTCAAGGCCAACCATCGCATCCACAGCGGCATCTCAAGGGGCGCGGCCCCAACTGAGGAAAACGGCGCGGCATAGAGTAATCACGCAGTGGCATATGCAGGCTAGTCCAAATCCACGCTCACTCACAGAACGGTAGGACTCAAGATCCCCAAAAATCTCGCGTATCAGTCGGAGCACTCTCGACGACTCAGCTGATCGGCTAACTCGAAACACGAGACACTAGCCTCTCCTACGGCTCACAGCACAAAAGCTTACTGGCTGGAGATACTCCACAGCCAGGAACGACCCACAACTCAGGGTAACAAAACAGGTCGGACAACACTCAACGACCTGGGACCACCGTCAACCCCAACGGTTCCCAACAAGACGGACCGGAAGACACTCGACGGCCCGGGACTGCCGTCTACTCAACGGCTCCCTCCCATGACAGCACAACAGGAAAAACAAGACCTCTCGGGACTACCATTTACTCAAATGGCTCCCCGCACAGATAAGCAACCCGCTACAGCTACCAGACTCCACTCTGCTCCCAAGCAAGAGTGCAAAAGCATTCCACACTAAAGCAAGTCCCGACCTCTCGGCCCACTATCCGGGCGAGAAAACACTATGTCCAGGGATGTAAGAACAGTGTGGATGTCTAAGCATAAATAACCCTAGCCCAAGTGAGGGTTTTCTACTGGTCTGGTTACACATGCAGCATATGACGGGGGTGCTAGGTCAAGTTCCAAGATAACTATCTTACAGATAATAAAAGGAATAACAATTCCTACAATATAGCATGCTACACAATGAAATAAGCTATCATGCATAGTCCTACAACAGTAGAAATACTGTACAGTCCATAAAACTTGGAGATAAGGCCACCCACCTCGATTTGCCACCAATTGCTCGTAGACACTTGCAATTGGTCTCCACGCGATCCGCGCGCAAACGGGGCACGCCGCCGGAGTCCGCACGCAAAACGGAGCACGCCGCCGGAGTCCGCACCAGAAACGGAGTCTGCACATAAAGCGGTGCACGGTGTCAGGATCCGCCCGCAAAACGGGGTCCGCACGCAAAACGGTGCACAGTGCCGGAGTCCGCACGCAAAACGGTGCACGGTGCCAGGATCCGCCCGCAAAACGGGGTCCGCACGCAAAACGGTGCACAGTGCCGGAGTCCGCACGCAAAACGGTGCACGGTGCCAGGATCCGCCCGCAAAACGGGGTCCGCACGCAAAACGGTGCACAGTGCCGGAGTCCGCACGCAAAACGGTGCACGGTGCCAGGATCCGCCCGCAAAACGGGGTCCGCACGCAAAACGGTGCACAGTGCCGGAGTCCGCACGCAAAACGGTGCACGGTGCCAGGATCCGCCCGCAAAACGGGGTCCGCACGCAAAACGGTTGCACAGTGCCGGAGTCCGCACGCAAAACGGTGCACGGTGCCAGGATCCGCCCGCAAAACGGGGTCCGCACGCAAAACGGTGCATAGTGCCGGAGTCCGCACGCAAAACGGGGTCCGCACGCAAAACGGTGCACAGTTGGTCTAAAACAGTCTAAAAGAATGCTCCATAAACTGTACAAAAATACAGTAAAACCAACACACGGGACTTACACGTTTGCGCCGCCGTCGCCGAAACGCTCCGCCGCACCTCACGCCACCTCCCTCCTCACTCCCTCTCGCTCTCGTGAAGAAGAAAAGGAAGAAGGGAGAAAAATGGCGCTCGGGAGAGAGAAGAAGAAGAAGAAGAAAAGGGGGAGAAGGAGGATGGTCCACGGCGCGGTCCACGGAGCCGGTGCACCGCGTGGACCAATGAGGAGCCCCCCAACCACCCGGGTCCACAGCCGGGCGCGTGCGCCGGGCTCACGCACGCGCCCGGTCGCCACGTGGCGCGCGGTAACGCGCCGCCACACGGGCGCGTTACACGCGCGCCCCACCAGGCGCGGGACACGCGCCCGCCACACCGGGCGCGCGTTGCCCCCGCGCCCGCGCAGGCGCGAATGGGAGCCCGCCACGTGGCGGGCTCCCCGCGTTCCGCGCCGGAGTGCGTCCCCCGCGCGCGCCAGCGCGCCACCTGCGCGCCTCGGGAAGCGTGCCGCCGCGCCTCGCTCGATTGCGTGCCGTTTTGCCTCGAAAAACGCGCAAATCAACCGTGCTCCAAAACCAACAAATAAATAGTCCATTCTTAGCGATTTCGCGCGCTGAATCCAAAAACGATGTCCGTTTCTCCAAATTCTCACCCGAGAATTTGCCGAATGCCAACTCGATCCGATTTCCGCGCCGGGTCCATTTTTAAAGTCCGATTTGCTAAATTCCAACTCTAAAAATTCCCGAAGGCGACCGGAGAGGTAAACTTTATCCGGACTTCACCCGGAGTCTAATTTTGACATCTGAGTCACGCGAAATCACATCAAAACACCCGACGGGTCCTCCAACTTCCCACGGGGTCTCAATTAAGCCCGAAGTCCACCACTTGTGTCCAAATTGCGCGCAACCCATGCAGGCCTCCAGTGATGCAAGCAAATCCCAAATTGCATCACAAATTCATTTCTTGGGCCCGACACGCGCACAAACACTCCCAACGGCCACTAAAAGCTGCCCAACAACCAGCAACTCCTACGCCGGGGATTCCGGGACCTCACATCCTCCCCCACTAAAAGAAAGTTTCGTCCTCGAAACTAAATCAAGCCCATCAGGAGTCAAGAATACCAGGCTAGGTATCTAACAATACGTCTCCAGCTCCCAAAACTCCACTCGCTCCTCGTGATTACTCCGCAAAAATCAACAAGTACGGTATGACCCGATGTGCAATTCTCTCATCTCTCGAGCCAGAATTTGCAACGGCGTCCCTCGTACTCCAATAATCACGGATCTCAAAGGGGCAAGTAAATCACGGCGAGAAAAACACATCACTACTGAGCTGAGACGTGGAAAACCAAAGGGCTCCTCAAAAAGGCTGGGGGAAACGGGAAAACCACAAGTGTAACACGCACCAACCACAACATGGTGCAAATCTCAACAAGACGACCCGAAGCATACCCGCACATACATCCAATAAGGAAGGAATCCAAAAAGCTGGGGTCTTCACTTGGTTACTTCCCGATCCGAAACCACTCGAGTGGACTACACAACTGCAGGCTACCCTCAAAAGGGATCCTAAAAAGGCACAAACTCGTGCCACAGTTGGTCGCTCAACAAGCTATCATAACCCCAACAGACCCGCGGGTCGAAGTCGAGCCCTCAACCCATAAAGAACACCCTGACGGGGACAAACCGTCGGTGAACGGGACTGAAAACTGGCTCACAAGGCGATCATAAAGCTGATGCCCAACTCGCGGTCACAGTCCGAAACATCCACAAAACTCTCACCGTTGTGCACCTACAACGTGGCATCACTGCCGTGCACCCACGGCGTGGCATCACTGCCGTGCACCCACGGCGTGGCATCACTGCCGTGCACCAACGGCGTGGCATCACTGCCGTGCACCAACGGCGTGGCATCACCACCGTGCACCAACGGTGTGGCATCATCACCGTGCATCAACGGTGTGGCATCACTGCCGTGCACCAACGGCGTGGCATTACCGCCGTGCACCAATGGCGTGGCATCACTGACGTGCACCAACGGCGTGGCATCTACGCCGTGCACCAACGGCGTGGCATCACTGCCGTGCACCAACGGCGTGGCATTACCGCCGTGCACCAACGGCGTGGCATCACTGCCGTGCACCAACGGCGTGGCATCACTGCCGTGCCCAACGGCGTGGCATTACCGCCGTGCACCAACGGCGTGGCATCACTGCCGTGCACCCACGGTGTGGCATCATCACCGTGCACCCACGGCGTGGCATCACTGCCCGTGCACCAACGGCGTGGCATCATGCCGTGCACCAACGGCGTGGCATCACCACACCGTGCACCAACGGTGTGGCATCATCAACCGTGCATCACGGTGTGGCATCATCACCGGGCACCCACGGCGTGGCATCACTGTCGTGCACCAACGGGTCGGGCAGTCACTGCCGTGCACCAACGGCGTGGCATCACCACCGTGCATTCAACGGTGTGGCATCATCACCGTGCCCACGGCGTGG
>CM054953.1:1053777-1137021 GCA_029168755.2 Tillandsia fasciculata | reverse complement strand
TTATCGATTCTCGATCGTTAGATCTAAGTTAAAAACTCGATATGCTCTACTGTGTTGTAGAATAACCTAAGAAAATCCCTTCGTCACTTCGAGAGTCAAATTTTCCAAGATTTTCGCGATCACGTAAAATAAAACACCGACTCCCAAAGATACGAAAATATTTGATGTTAGGTTTTCTACAAAACCAAAGTTCATATGGTGTATTCAAAGTCCCCGGGCGCAAATACACGCGATTAATAACATAAACAGCAGTGTTCACCGCTTCAGCCCAAAAATAAAAAGGTAAGTTCCGGCTGTGAAGCATAACACGTGCCATTCCTGTACGACCCTGTTTTTGCGCTCGACTACACCATTTTGTTGAGTGTGTAAGGTGCGAGAATTCATGTTTAATGCCATTAGAAGTGCAAAAATCAATGAATTTGGAATTTATGAATTCCCCACCTCTATCACTTCTAACTCGAGTAATCCTTTCATTCTTTTCAATCATAATACGATGGCAGATTTCGTGAAAAGAATCAAAGTATCAGCTTTTTCTTTTAAAAATGCTACCCAAGTATATCTAGAAAAATCATCAACCAATAAGAAAATATACCATTTACCTCCCAGAGATGGTTGACGAGTTGGCCCCATTAAGTCCATATGCAAAAGTTCCAAAGGCCGTTTTGTACCTATGTGGTTCAAGTTCTTGTGTGCAGTCCTAGACTGTTTTCCCTTTTGGCAACCGCCACACACAATGTTTTGTTCAAAAGAAAGTTTCGGAACCCCCTTGACCACATCTTTGTTGAAATTCTAGCAAGTTCCTTAAAGTTTATGTGACCTAGCCTTTCATGCCAAAGTGTTTCATTTTTCAAAGATGCTAGGTTACATTTTTCAGAAATCTTATGGAACTACATAACAATTGTTTTCTGATCTAACCCCTTTAAAAAGAAAGCATGGTTCATGTCAGTTACAGTACATTTATCAGATGAAAAATTAACTGAATAACCACTATCACAAAGTTGACTTATGCTTATGAGGTTAGTCTTAAGGCCATGAACAAATAACACATTATTTAGAACCGGGCCATCTGGAATAGCTACCGTTCCCTTTCCAACAATTTTGGAAGACCGACCATCTCCGAAAACAACAAGTCCTCCGGAGTTTTTCTCAAAGGTTTGAAAACAGTTTTTGTCATCATGTGACGGGAACACCCGCTATCCAGATACCAAGACGAACTATCATATGCATGCAAGGAAACATTGGTAACAAGACAAGGGAAAATTTCACCTTTGCGCACCCAAACCTTTTTGGAATGCGTCGGTAATGATCGTGAAGTTGATCTCCTAGGTGAGAGCGTCTTGCTTGAAGAATTGCTGCTCCTTGATGATGTCGTCTTGAGCGGTGACTACCAAGGCTCTTTTCCTTCAAATGATTTGCATTGATTTCGAGGAATCACCTTTTGGTAGTCATTGCAAGAGGTGCTTGAGGTGTGCGTTTGGCTCCCGTCTTGCAATTTCTCCTTATGTGCCCTGAAATGCCACAACGAAAACATACCTTAGATCTTGACGATTCCGAGGAGGTGATGTAGTTGTTGTCGTTGTTGTCGTGCTTGTCGGAGGAGATACGGCGCGGAGGAGAGACACGACTGAGGCACAAAAACTGTCCCACTCGAACTTGGAATGTCTCCAGTTTGAGTGTATCCGAGGCCGAACTTATTTCTTTGACCAAGACCAAGAAGTCTGTCCAACTTACTCCTTCCAGAAGAAAATCTCTTTAAGTCATCCTTAGTTGGCGTATGGTCTTTGTCATTTCCAATTTTTCCTGTCGAGCCTCGCCGTTGAGCTTCAAGAAGTAATTCGCTTTGTTCACCATATCTATATAATTCTTCTCGAGTTGCTCATTGGACTCTTGAAGGGAAACATTTAGTTTAATCAGATTATCCCTTTCCACTTCAAGATCGGTTGAGAGAGAGGTTACCCTTTTTACTTCTTCTTCGAGATCCTGCAATCTCCCTTTCAACCCCTTGTTTTGCTTAGCCAGTTTCTTTGAATCCCTCAAAAGCTTATGGTAGGCTAAAGCAAAATCTTCACCTTCAGAATCATCGATTCATCGTCCGTTGCAATCTTTTCAACAGAGGAGTTGGACAAGGATCGGATGTACTTGCCATCAAGCACATGAAGGGTGAAGATGTAGTGGACGCGTGGAAAGCTGTCGCGTTGTCTTCTTCATCACTTGAGGATGACTCATTTGACGTGGAGTTGTCATCCCAAGTGACGACTTGCATCGCTTTCTTCTTTGCCGGATTCTTGTTGGGACACTCCGTTGCAATGTGGCCGTAGCCTCGACATTTGAAGCACTGAACTTGTCCCTCTGAACTTTTCTTATCCTTTGAGAAGTTCTCTTGCTTTCTTGACTTGTAGCTTGAAGAACCCTTGCCTTTCTTCGACTTTCCGAAGGATGGAGTTTTGCTTGGATTACCCCTTCGAAAGTTGCGGCGAAACTTCCTTGTCAAGAGAGCGAGCTGCTTCTCAAAGTCCTCCATAGATAGGTTCTCGTCATCGTCCGAGGAGGATGAATCCGCGTCTTCTTCCTTTAGTTGTTTTCAATGCGTAACCTGAAGACTTAGAAGAGGATGCCTTTCCAGAAGAATAGTTAGTAGGAAATGTCATTTCATAAGTTTGTAAAGCACCTACTAATTCTTCTACACGCATTTCGTCCGGGTGTTTAATTGTTTCAATGGCTGCGACCTTCGGGCGAAATCGTTCAGGAAGAGTTCTTAATTTTTCTTACAACTTTAAATTCTGGAATCTTCTCTCCCAAGTTAGCACATGAGTTTACGATGTCTTGCAATCGTGTGTAATAGTCAGTGAAAGATTCATTCTCTGCCATAGAGATAGAGTCAAACTTGCTCGTAAGCATTTGCAGTTTCTGAATCTTCACAAGGTTAGTTCCCTCATGCGTAACTTGAAGAACATCCCAGATTTCTTTCGCAGTCTCACATGCCGAGACGCGAGAGAACTCTGTTTGTGACAAAGCATTAAATAGAGCATTAATTCCTTTGCCATTGTAAGAAGATGAATCTATCTCTTCCTTGGTCCATTTCGACCTAGGTTTTAAGGTGCGAACATCATAATTTCAGTTGGATTAGACCATCCTAATTCAATTGATTGCCACACCCTTTCGTCGATGGAAATTAAAAAGGCTTTCATCCGTACTTTCCAGTACGCATAATTTGTTCCATCAAAGAAAGGGGGTCGATTGATGTTTCCACCTTCAACCATTGTTTACAACCCTATTCCCGCTCTGATACCACTTGTTGGGTTATACTAATATGGATCTAAATAGGGGAAAAAACACCTAGAGGGGGGTGAATAGGTGTAAACAATAAACACTCAAAAAATCATTGCGCAATAAAACCCAATGCGGAAATAAAAGAACACGCAAGATTTTTACGTGGAAAAACTCCAAACCGGAGTAAAAAACCACGGGACCGATAACACGGCGAAATCCACTAGAATTAACACACGTACAAGGTGATATAACGTACTCACAGACGACTCAACCTTTTACCATACGCTCCTAGTAGATCTTCTCCGCTCGCTCCACGACGCTTCTCGAATCCACGATCTGCGCCCAACGCTGAATCCACAGCGTCCAACGTCGAGTCCACGACGTCCGACCGAATCCACGGTCTTCACCCAATAGCACGCTTCGAATCCACGAACGTACCTCGCTCCGAATCCACGAGAGCGGTTGCACCTTGAATCCACAAGGCCACGCGAGTCCACGCGTCGATTTGGGGTAAATCGTTGTTTTTTGGGTGGTGATGATCCGCCGAATACTTAGATTAGAAATAGATCGGAAATACCATCTAAGTATTCATTGATTTGATTCTACTCAAAATGTGAGTATGGAAAACCTAGAATCAAATCAATCAATATAGATGAAGAAACATAGAATAAATCTATTGATTTCCTTTCTTCTCTATATGTGGATTTTTCTTCGGTAATTTTTCTATAATGATTTCCCGTTATTACCGATGTATGCGGATACCCTAGAAAATGAATAAAGGTCTATTTATAGGTTAGAAACCATTGGAAGAAGATAAGGATCAAAAACAACCGTTTCTGGAAATTTACACGACGGCGATCCGGATCGGAATTACTGCGATCCGGATCGTCATAACGAGATTGACGATTCCAGAAATCCAGGGTTCGGGATCCGGATCGCAAGGCCGATCCGGATCGTTCATGCAATTCAGCAAACTCCCATGTTCGGGATCCGGATCGGAATGGCCTGTGATCCGGATTGAAATTGCCAATATACAATCACCCTTCGGGATCCGGATCGCAGGTCTGATCCGGATCCTGAACATGTCCCATGTCCAGTTTTTGATAAATATGCAATTAAAATTCTTCCAAGTGTTTCTACACTACAAGAAGTATTCGTGTGATGACAACGGAAACTCCGCGAGCTGCTACAGTGCGTGTGGGGTGGTTGAGGCCCAAATGGTGTGTTGGGGTTTGGGGCATAATTGGGCACAAGATTGGACTTCGGGCCAATGGATCATGTGAGTGATCGGAGGACCCCGTGGAGGGTTTAGAAGTGGTTTCGCGCGAATCGGATATTTAAATTGGGCTCGCACGAAGTTTGGACTAAGAACGCATTCCGGTGCCTTCGACAATTTTAGAGTTGGAATTTGGCGAAAAGGACGTCAATTCGGATTCAGCGCGCGAAAACGGTCAAAATGGACTACCCAGTTGATGTTTTTGTACTCGGGTTACTGTTCACCGCCGGAACAGTGATTCCGGTGATCGCCGGCTGCAGCGGCGGCGGCGGGGCAGCGGAGGAGGCGGCGGCGCGGCCCTGGGCAGGCGGCAGCGCGCAGCGCGCGGGCAGGGGTGCGGGCAGGCGCGCGGTCCACGGCGCCGGCGTGCACCAGAGCGGGGTGCCACGTGGCGGCTTCCGATTGGATGGTTCACAGCTCGCGGTCCACGGAACTGGGTGGTGTATGGTGGATTGGGCGGGAAGACACGTGGCAGGTAGCATTGGTTCGGTGTTTGTGGTTGTGTGCACCGGGTGCAGCGAGCACGTGGCTTGGACACGTGGCGCGCGAGGATTGGGTAGCTACTGTGCGCGCAGGTTGCAGGTAGCGTGGTGCACGGTGGACCGGTTGGAGACACGTGGCATTATATCAGTGGTTCGGTGTATGGGGTGTCGTGCACCGGGTGTAGCAAACGTGTGGCGTGGACACGTGGCGAGCGAGGATTGGGTGTGCTACTGTGCGCGTACGGCGTGGCAGGCGGCGGTGGCAGGCGGCCGGCAGGGGCGGCAGGCGGCGGCGGCTGGCGTGGCGGGCACGGCAGCAGGGTGGCGCACGCGGGCGACACGTGGCGGCCCGCCATTGGCGGGCGCCAACGGCCCGTTGACCAGGGTGCACCACGTGGCGTGAGAGGAGCGGCAGGATCCGCTGTTCCGTGTTCTGGGACACGTGTCAGTGCGTGGAGCGGGTCGGACGGCCGTGCGGTCCGACCGGATCGCGTGCGGGGTGTGGCCCGGCCGGGCCGAGTTACTGTGCGCGCCCGGTTTCGGGGCCCAAAAGTTTCGGGCGCCCGAAACCGGGGACACCCCGGGTATTTCTGAAAAGATTTTTGGTGGGCCTTATATATACCCCTCCTCTCCCTCTTTCTCACCTTTTTCCGAGCTTTAGAGAGGGAATGAGAGGGAGAGATCTATATGAAAGTTGTTCCCCTTGGTGCCTGGTTCTAATGGTGGATCCCGGAATTTCTGGAAGCTCGGCAACGGCGATAACATTTTTACAGTTCGCCTCGGTTTTCCCCCATTTTGGCCCATTACCGTCGCAGATTATTCAAAAATTCATTGGGGCAAACCAGGAGGAGTTTTTCGACGATTTCTCGACAGCGTGTTCCTAAGAGGTAAGGCTTCGATTTTCATGTTGATCTCTTCGCTCCGTTTCGCACTTTGGCACGTTTCCCGAGACATCTTTGCCCCCATTTTCTGTGATGGATTTTGGACAGCACCGGCTTGTCGATTTTATATCTCAGCCTAGGAACATCGGATCAAGGCGTTTCAGGACTCGATTTGATTTACTCGTCGCGAGGAACACAGTGGTGATTTTTCTGGGATTTTAGGAAATTGTTTCGAAGGGGATAATCACTGTTTTCTCAGTGAACAGTGCACAGTTTTTTAGCACAGATTTCTGTGTGATGTACCCCTCTTGCCGAATTTTTATCTTGACTTATCGATCTCAGTTTTGGGCGTGCAAGGTACCGTTTCGAAGCTATCGATGCGAGGATCGCTGTGATATTTTTCTGAGATTTTTCTGGGCAGTTTCTGCAGGTGATAATTAACAGTTTTGGGACTGTTGTTGTATGTATCTATAAGAGCATTATTTGGGAATTTGAGTGAGTTTAGTGGACTTGTGTTGTGCCAGGAGCGTTTCGGGTGTACTGTATTTGTTGGAGCGCAGGATTGGAGTTTTGGCATTTTCAGCTGTACGGACCCGGACAGTTAGCGCTTCAGGTGGGTGGTGTTGCTCGCCTCTATATCTGACTTACTCACTAAGTATTAGAAAATCCCCCTTTGAGCATATTGATTGATTAATATGCATGATTGACTGATATACTTGTGAACCTTCTATCTGTGGTTAATTTAGTGGAAAGCATGTTGGAGATAATTCTGGGATAATATTGCTGTTGGAACATGGTTTTGGAATAATTTTGTAGTGACCCGACCCTTTGGGGCATTTTCGAACTCACATGTAATCGCTTAGGCCTTAAGCGGAATAAAATTTATTTAATTTTCTTAAGTCGGCCGGGACAAGGTGGGTGTATTTTTCTGCGATAGAGCGCGAAAAACGATGACCGACGGTGCGATCGGATTCGAAATCCGATATCGGGATCTCCCGGAACGGGATCTTTAGCGATGCGGTAATTAGTCACGCATCGGTAACCGTGCAAAATATCTTGCACCCTAGGGATAAGGTGGGTTATCTCGGAGGGATAATTAATTATTAATTAATTAATTAATTATCCGGTAACGGAAATTTAAATCCTCCTACGTACGAATTAATTAAGGGATTTAAATTGGTGGGATTTTATCTCGTGGATAGGATAAGGGATAGAATTCGGATATTTAATTAAGGGATTTAAATTGGTGGGATTTTATCTCGTGGGTTGGATAAGAGATAAAATCCGGATATTTAAATCGGGGATTGTTTTCCCCGGGATTATTTAATAAAGGTGATTAAATAATCGGTGACCAGGATTTAAAATTAAGATTTAAATATCCGGTAATTTGAATCCAATTGGGAATTGATTTCCCATGATTATTTAATAAAGGTGGTTAAATAATCGGTGGTCAGGATTTGAAGTAATTAAATAACCGGTGGTCAGATTTAAAGGTGAATAAATATCCCGTCAGTCGGATATTTATGTGAGAGATAGAAACGGGAGAATTCGGGTTCACCTACGCACGTAAGATAAAGAAATCAAATAATCAAATATTAGGACCGACGGTAAGGATAATTAATTGGAAAAATTAATTAATGAGGACGGTAAGGATTAATTAATTGGGAAATTAATTAATCGGAGTCAAAATACCCGAAAGGGATTTTGACGGTGCGTATGTGTGAAATTAGATAAAAGGGGATAAATAAATAACAGATTATTTATTCCCCCGTTACCAACGAAACCCTAATTGTGAATACCGTCTCTCAAATCGCCCCTTTCGAGCGTACCGAAAACCCCAACCGGTAAGGAGAGAAAAAGAAAAGAGGCGGAACCCCTAACCGGAGGAGAAAAGAGGAAAAGAAGGGGAAAGCGGAGGAACCCGATCGCCCCGATTCACGTGCCGGAGATCGGAGAACGAGACGCCATCGTCTACGGGGAGCGGATCCGGATTTCCGACGCCGCGAGAAACAAGATCGGATCTTTTATTCCGATAAATTTAAGGTGAGTTATCATCGTTTCGTTTGATAAACAAATCGGGGGTTTTCCGTGTTCTTGTTAGATTATTTTAACCGGAATATCGTTCGCGGATTTTCGTCGGGTTTTGATCCATATTTTATCCTCGTTCTTGATCGGTGTGATCGAGGATTTTTTATCGGATATTAGTTGATGATTTTTAACGGGTATCTTGTTATCGAACTTCCGATCGACGTTTGGGTGTTCGTCGATCGACGGTTTAGCCGTTAGATTTTTCGGGAATTTTCGGGAATTTTTCGGGCGACTCCGGCGGGACATAGTGGGTTAACGGGAGGCCGCCGCCGCCGTTGTTAGACGGGAGGCCGCCGCCGTCGTTACCATGTTCGCGGGGTCGTCGCCGGGATCCCACGGGAGCGAAAACGGAGAAGAAATCGCGAAACGGGAGCGAAAACGGCGCGAAAAACGGCGAGGTAGGGTTTACTGTAGCATCCGTACGGCCGCGGTCCACGGACCCGGGCGTGCACCCGGTGCACGCCCCGCTGTCCCAAAGGCGCAGACCCGGCGCACGAAACCGTGCGCCGGGCTGCACGTGTGCGCGGTGCACGCCTTAGGCGTGCACCGGCGTACGCGCGGCGGCCGACGAAGTGTGGACCCGGTGCACGCTTGGAGCGTGCACCGGCCCGGCCCAAACCGCGCGGTGCACGCTTCTTGCGTGCACCCGGCGCATGCCGCACGGTCGCCAATGCTGTAAACCGGTCTATGGTGGCCCCCGTGCACCATCCGACAGCCCGGAGTTCATTTGCTCCGTTTGGGTCCGTTTTTCCACCGTTTTGAGCGCGGTTTTCGCCGTTGGGATCGTTATTTCCGTGGCTTTCATGGCATGGCCACTTGGACCGTCTTGGTCACTAAATTATAATGTTGGGTGCCGATTTCGCCGACACTCCGCGCCTCGACAAAATTGTCGGGGGCGCGCCGTCGGGTCTTTCTCTCATCGTTTTCGTCGTCGGGGCTTCTCGGCTGGACCGTTGACGCCCCGAGTTGGCGACTAGCTGAGAGATTGGGTTTTGTTAGATTCCGTTAGCGGTTTTGGGTTCCGGTTCGGCAAACCGGACGGTGTTGGACTTTTCCGTCAAAAGGGGTAAATTGGGTCTTTGTTTTGGGATGTTAGTACACGTTTGTGACTATTATTGTCCGTGCGGACTTTTCTTAGGTCCAGGTGCGCAGCGGGGGAGCGCGAAGGATATGGGTGTTCCGTTTGCTCTCCAACAAGGTGGGTACGGTTGCGATGAGTGCAACCGGTGCTGTAAGTGCATCTATCGTCATTAAAAGTACTCTTTAATTTACCTAACAAAGTAGATGGATAGTTTAACCTTTCGATTAATGTTATTTATCTAATAATTGTGCGGCTGCGGTCGCGGTGCCCATTACACGCCAATCTTGGCAATCCGGTTTCGGATGCTGCACGTACACAGGCGGATTGGCCTCCGCATGGGTGTACTTTTCCGGAAGAGTGGTCTTTATGACCCGTGTGCCCCGCAAAGGTAACGGTGCAAGCGGGGACCTCTTCGCGCCAGCTGAGGTGTTGCACCAGCACCGCGAAAGGGTAAGAGCATCAAAGTAGGTGTTTGTGCACGAGGGGAGATTTCCGTCTCCCCGACAGGTGATCTGGGGATTGGTGCCCAGGTTAAATTAAATTAATGTGCAGGTGTCTAACGAAAGGTTACGGTGTATTCGGTGTATTCGTATGTTTTTCCCCTCTTGATATTGTTACACATCTACTTTGTTTGTCACTGACTTTACCCACTCCGTGACAGGTATTCCTAGGTGCGTTAGCCGGGATGGCGGTGGGACTGCGTCGTGAGGATCGTAGTCGGACTCTTGGTTATCGTATTTATGACTCATTTCCCTCTTTATGCTATTTTTAGTTGCTTGTGGATTACTTTATTTGTGGACATGTATTAGCTAGCACTGTGGATGAGGGACCCTTTATGTTTCATATTACTAGTAGTGCGTTTCTTATGTTTTCATCCGCGGCATGTTTTCATGATAAGATAAAGGGTTGCGAAAATGTTTTCTCAAAAGGAAGTGCCGTGTGGGCACGGGTTTTACAACTCTGGGTTTTATCCTTTCCAAATATTGATGCCGCTTAAATGACATGCTTTAGTTAAATGATTAAACTCTGAATATGGTGTTTGTCTACTGTATGGTTGTTGGTTGGTGATTGATGTATGATATTTGTGATTGAATGATATGTGTAAATGAGACGCCGTGCATATACAAAGGAGACTCTGTCCGTGGACAGAGTGAATTTGTGTATGTGGCGGTCTGGCACGCACCGGGGTTGAAGGTTTATGTTACCTTATTAAAAGAAAAAAAAAAAATAGACACGTCTTTCCGCTTCAATTGACTCAAAAACCCCCGGGGGCGTGACAGATTAAATGGTATCAGAGAAAATACAACCACAACCATAGTAGACGAGGTTTACATCCACAGTGCTAGGTGCCACAAGCAAATGGGAAATGAGATAACCAAGGTGTAGGTGTAGTACGTGAGAGTACGGGAAAACGGGAACGTAATGTAGGGTGTTCGTAAGTCTAGGTGCTAGGGTGATAACCTTAGGCCTAACGTGGTTTCTTTGTTACAAGCGGACGATGGCCCGAAATGGGTTATCAGCGGAGAACGCAGGGGCAAAGAGTATGGTGCGAACAGCGGCGGAGTATCAGCTTCTCCGACAACGACTACAAGAGATGGCCGGGCAGTCAGTAACCCTTATGGAACAGATGCCATAGTGGGTGCAATAGTCGACTGCACCAATGGAGGTCGCCCGGGCTTCTCTGCCCGGGCCAGCCGCGCCAGCAACTTTGGGACCTACGCCGGGAGCCGTCAATGGAGACCCCTTGAGGGAGATACGACCGACCCTTGGGTTGTAGGAAAATGGGTAGATAGCATGGAAAGGCTCTTCGAAGCTTTGCTAATGAGGAAAGGTGAACGGGTCCCTTTGGCAGTCCGTTTTCTTGAGGGAGACGCCCGCAAGTGGTGGAAGACGGTGCGCCCGGATCCTTCGGAGGGCACCGCCCTTCCATCTTGGACCACGTTCCAAGGAGAACTGTTGAGGGCATTTCTCTCCGACAGCATCAAACGGCGGATGGAAGGTGACGTGAAGTTCATCAAGCAAGGAAGTCGGACCGTTATGGGATATCAACGGGCATTTGTGAGGTTGATCAGATGTGTTCCCCTTTGATACAAGAGATGAATCTCACAAGGCCCGTCCTTTTGTGAATGGCTTATGGAGCGACATCTTAAAGGTGGCGCAAATGGCGGGTTTGCGCACCTTCCAGGAGGTGGACGATAGAGCCACCGCGGTGGAGCGCGGATTTACGATGTCTCAAGCCCGACGGGAGAGCTCAGGACACAGCAGGGATAAGAAACGAACCCGGCCAAACTTCGGAAGAGGGCATACCAAGAGGAGCACCTCGAGGGAAATGATTCATTCCGGAAGCACGACCTTTGCTTCTATCGTGACAAACTGGGACAGTTCCGTTTTTACTGCCCCGAACCCGGGAATGATTCTTTGGAGTCGCGACACGGATGAGGGGTCCTATGCGATGACACGACAAAGGACGCACTACCCGAGGGAAGTAGTAGCAGGAAAGACCCCTTACGAAGAGTAATGTGGGTCTTGACCCCAGGAGAACCCTTAGGAGCAAATACTCTGTACTTTCCTGCCCAATAAGGATGCGAAGACTTAGTCGTCTTTGGTGTTGGCCCTTTATTATGGGTCAAATAGGTCGAACTTTCTGCCTTGAGACAATAGGCCCAAGGGACTAGTGAGTTGGGTTGGGTGAGCCTGAAAGGTTGAGTAGGCTGCGGTCCGCAATAGACCTAACGGCAAGAGGCCCAACAATAGACCCAACATCCAGGTGGGTTGGGTCTGGTCGAGATCCGTGGTGCGGAGTATACCACTATAAGTGAATCGGATGCGCACCTCTGAAAGCTCAGGCTTTTGGGGTTAATGGTTAGTGCCGACGATTCGACATTTGAGGCTTAGTGGTAAGGAAATTGCCGGATGCGGCGGAGCTTTCCGGAATGCCGCCGGAACGAGAGGTTGACTTCCCAATTGAACTGCTCCCCGGCACCAAGCCCATCACCAAGGCACCGTACAGGATGGCCTTCGCGGAGCTGAAGGAACTCAAGGCACAGTTGGAGGACCTTCTGGACAAAGGTTTCATCAGACCAAGCGCGTCACCTTGGGGCGCGCCCGTCCTGTTTGTGAGGAAGAAGGACGGAAGTCTCCGGTTGTGCATCGACTACCGGGAGATAAATAAGGTGACGATCAAGAATAAGTACCCCCTGCCAAGGATCGACGACCTCTTCGACCAGTTACGGGGGGCGACGGTGTTCTCAAAGATCGACCTGCAGTCGGGCTATCATCAGGTCCGAGTCAAGGGGGAGGACATCCCCAAAACGGCTTTCCGTACTCGCTATGGCCATTACGAGTTTACGGTAATGCCATTCGGGCTCACAAATGCCCCGGCGGTGTTTATGGACATGATGAACAGGGTATTCAAACCCTTCCTGGACTTATTCGTGGTGGTCTTCATCGACGATATCCTCATCTACTCCGTACGACGAGGAACACGAAGAACACCTGCGCACAGTCCTCCAGACCCTACGGGAACAGAAACTCTACGCCAAACTCAAAAAGTGTGAGTTTTGGCTCCGAGAGGTCGGTTTCTTGGGGCACGTAATCTCGGCGGCTGGAGTCGCGGTGGACCCGAAGAAGATAGATTCGGTGACGGACTGGCCCCGACCGACCACGGTGACGGAAATTCGAAGCTTCCTAGGATTAGCCGGGTATTACTGGCGCTTCGTGGAGGGTTTCTCCAAGATAGCCACCCCCTTAACCCGTTTGACGAAAAAGGGGGAAAAGTTTGTCTGGACGGACAAGTGTCAAAGAAGCTTCGAGGAGCTCAAGGACAGGTTGACGCGAGCTCCGATCCTCACCCTGCCAGAGCCTGGGGAGGATTATGAAGTATATTGCGACGCGTCGCGAAATGGATTGGGTGGAGTACTCATGCAACGGGGAAAGGTGATCGCCTATGCATCAAGGCAGCTCAAGGAGTACGAGCGGAACTACCCCGTGCATGATTTGGAACTCGCAGCGGTGGTGTTTGTGCTCAAGCTTTGGAGGCACTACCTGTACGGGGCACACTGTAATGTGTACTCAGATCATAAGAGCCTCAAGTACCTGTTCACCCAAAGGGAGCTAAATCTGCGACAAAGGCGGTGGCTTGAGCTATTAAAGGATTACGATCTGACGATCCACTATCACCCGGGAAAGGCCAACGTGGTGGCCGACGCCCTGAGTCGCAAAGGACAGGCCGCGGAAGCGGATGTAAGCGCCATTACGCAGCAGGATAGTCTAATTGCGGAGTTCTCGCGATTGAGACTAGAGGTGGTACCTGCAGGGACAGTCGCCCAACTTCTGACGCTGGTGGTCAGACCTACTCTGCTGGACAGGATTCTCGAAGGCCAATCGACTGATGATCAACTCCAGCTGGTGCGGAGTAGAATAACCGCCGACAAGGAAGGTGATTTCGTGGTGAGCTCCGACGGCACGATACGATTTCGCGGACGAATCTGCGTGCCGGATCTACCGGAACTCAAGGAGGAGATCCTACGGGAGGCGCATACTGCCCCGTATGCGGCGCATCCCGGAGGAACCAAGATGTACAAGGACGTCAAGCAAACCTTCTGGTGGCCCAAAATGAAGGAGGACGTGACCCGATTCGTGGCTCACTGCTTAGTGTGCCAACGGGTGAAGGCCGAACATCAACGGCCGGCGGGAAAATTGCAACCTTTACCGGTGCCCGAGTGGAAATGGGACATGATTACCATGGATTTTGTGACCGGTTTCCCGAGATCGCCACAGGGACACGATGCGATATGGGTGATCGTGGACCGTTTGACGAAATCGGCCCACTTTTTGCCCATACACACGACGTGGACCCGGGAACGACTGGCGCAAACGTACCTCGATGAGATAGTAAGGTTGCACGGTGTACCGACATCCATCACGTCGGACAGAGACACACGTTTTGTGTCGAACTTTTGGCGAAGTTTGCAACAAGCGATGGGGACCAAGTTGCACTTCAGCACAGCTTTTCATCCGCAAACCGATGGGCAATCGGAGCGGGTGATACAGATCGTGGAAGACATGCTTCGAGCATGCGTTCTGGACTTGGGCGAAGGGTGGGCACGGTGTCTGCCCCTGGTGGAATTTGCCTACAATAACAGTTACCAGGCCAGTATTCAGATGGCGCCGTACGAGGCCCTGTACGGGCGCCGCTGTCGGTCTCCGATATGCTGGGATGACTTAGGTGAGCGAAAGTTTCTGGGCCCAGATCTGGTGGAGGAGACCGAAGCAAAGGTGCGTTTGATTAAACAAAGGCTGCTGACCGCCCAAAGCAGACAGAAAAGCTATGCAGATAACAGACGCCGAGACTTAGAGTTCATGGTGGGCGAGCACGTTCTGCTCCGGGTTTCACCCTCCAAGGGAACCGACGTTTCGGCATAAAGGGGAAGTTGAGCCCCAGATACGTGGGACCGTTCGAGATTCTGGAGCGCGTGGGACCGGTGGCGTACCGGTTGGCCCTGCCCCCGAACCTCGAACGAGTCCACAACGTGTTCCACGTTTCGATGCTCCGGAAGTACCTGGCAGACCCCTCTCATGCCTTGGATGCCTCCACCATTGAGCTACGAGAGGACTTGAGCGTCGAGGAGACGCCGGTGCGGATTTTGGCAAGAGAGGACAAGAAGCTACGCAACCGAACGATCCCCTATGTGAAAGTCCAGTGGAGCAACCACGAAGAGCGCGAGGCGACGTGGGAACTGGAATCAAAGATGAGGGAATGTTTTCCCGAGTTGTTTAAGTGAGGTTTGAGTTTAAGTTTCGGGACGAAACTTTTTATAAAGTGTGAGTGGTGTAGTGACCCGACCCTTTGGGGTATTTTCGAACTCACATGTAATCGCTTAGGCCTTAAGCGGAATAAAATTTATTTAATTTTGAAAAGTCGGCCGGGACAAGGTGTGTGTATTTTTCTGCGATAGAGCGCGAAAAACGATGACCGACGGTGCGATCGGATTCGAAATCCGATATCGGGATCTCCCGGAACGGGATCCTTAGCGATGCGGTAATTAGTCACGCATCGGAAACCGTGCAAAATATCTTGCACCCTAGAGATAAGGTGGGTTATCTCGGAGGATAATAATTAATTAATTAATTAATTAATTATCCGGTGACGGAAATTTAAATCCTCCTACGTACGAATTAATTAAGGGATTTAAATTGGTGGGATTTTATCTCGTGGATAGGATAAGGGATAGAAATCGGATATTTAATTAAGGGATTTAAATTGGTGGGATTTTATCTCGTGGATTGGATAAGAGATAAAATCCGGATATTTAAATCGGGGATTTGTTTTCCCCGGGATTATTTAATAAAGGTGATTAAATAATCGGTGACCAGGATTTAAAATTAAGATTTAAATATCCGGTAATTTGAATCCAATTGGGAATTTGATTTCCCATGATTATTTAAAGGTGGTTAAATAATCGGTGGTCAGGATTTGAAGTAATAAATAACCGGTGGTCAGGATTTAAAGGTGAAGAAATATCCCGTCAGTCGGATATTTATTGAGAAATAGAAACGGGGAAATTCGGGTTCACCTACGCACGTAAATAAAGAAATCAAATAATCAAATATTAGGATCGACGGTAAGGATAATTAATTGGAAAATTAATTAATTGGGACGGTAAGGATTAATTAATTGGGAAATTAATTAATCGGAGTCAAAATACCCGAAAGGGATTTTGACGGTGCGTATGTGAAATTAGATAAAAAGGGGATAAATAAATAACAGATTATTTATTCCCCCGTTACCAACGAAACCCTAATTGTGAAATACCGCCTCTCAAATCGCCCCTTTCGAGCGTACCGAAAACCCCAACCGGTGAGGAGAGAAAAAGAAAAGAGGCGGAACCCTAACCGGAGGAGAAAAGAGGAAAAGAAGGGGAAAGCGGAGGAACCCGATCGCCCCGATTCACGTGCCGGAGATCGGAGAACGAGACGCCATCGTCTACGGGGAGCGGATCCGGATTTCCGACGCCGCGAGAAACAAGATCGGATCTTTTATTCCGATAAATTAAGGTGAGTTATCATCGTTTCGTTTGATAAACAAATCGGGGGTTCCGTGTTCTTGTTAGATTATTTTAACCGGAATATCGTTCGCGGATTTTCGTCGGGTTTTGATCCATATTTTATCCTCGTTCTTGATCGGGTGTGATCGAGGATTTTTATCGGATATTAGTTGATGATTTTTAACGGGTATCTTGTTATCGAACTTCCGATCGACGTTTTGGGTGTTCGTCGATCGACGGTTTAGCCGTTAGATTTTCCGGGAATTTTTCGGGAATTTTTCGGGCGACTCCGGCGGGACATAGTGGGTTAACGGGAGGCCGCCGCCGCCGTTGTTAGACGGGAGGCCGCCGCCGTCGTTACCATGTTCGCGGGGTCGTCGCCGGGATCCCATGGGAGCGAAAACGGAGAAGAAATCGCGAAACGGGAGCGAAAACGGCGCGGAAAAACGGCGAAGGTAGGGTTTACTGTAGCATCCGTACGCCGCGGTCCACGGCCCGGGCGTGCACCCGGTGCACGCCCCGCTGTCCCAAAGGCGCAGACCCGGCGCACGAAACCGTGCGCCGGGCTGCACAGTGTGCGCGGTGCACGCCTAGGCGTGCACCCGGCGTACGCGCGGCGGCCGCGAAGTGTGGACCCGGTGCACGCTTGGAGCGTGCACCGGCCCGGCCCAACCGCGCGGTGCACGCTTCTTGCGTGCACCCGGCGCATGCCGCACGGTCGCCAATGCTGTAAACCCGGTCTATGGTGGCCCCCGTGCACCATCCGACAGCCGGAGTTCATTTGCTCCGTTTGGGTCCGTTTTTCCACCGTTTTGAGCGCGGTTTTCGCCGTTGGGATCGTTATTTCCGTGGCTTTCATGGCATGGCCACGGGACCGTCTTGGTCACTAAATTATAATGTTGGGTGCCGATTTCGCCGACACTCCGCGCCTCGACAAAATTGTCGGGGGCGCGCCGTCGGGTCTTTCTCTCATCGTTTTCGTCGTCGGGGCTTCTCGGCTGGACCGTGACGCCCCGAGTTGGCGACTAGCTGAGAGATTGGGTTTTGTTAGATTCCGTTAGCGGTTTTGGGTTCGGTTTCGGCAAACCGGACGGTGTTGGACTTTTCCGTCAAAAGGGGTAAATTGGGTCTTTGTTTTGGGATGTTAGTACACGTTTGTGACTATTATTGTCCGTGCGGACTTTTCTTAGGTCCAGGTGCGCAGCGGGAGAGCGCGAAGGATATGGGTGTTCCGATTGCTCTCCAACAAGGTGGGTACGGTTGCGATGAGTGCAACCGGTGCTGTAAGTGCATCTATCGTCATTAAAAGTACTCTTTAATTTACCTAACAAAGTAGATGGATAGTTTAACCTTTCGATTAATGTTGTTTATCTAATAATTGTGCGGCTGCGGTCGCGGTGCCCATTACACGCCAATCTTGGCAATCCGGTTTCGGATGCTGCACGTACACAGGCGGATTGGCCTCCGCATGGGTGTACTTTTCCGGAAGAGTGGTCTTTATGACCCGTGTGCCCCGCAAAGGTAACGGTGCCAGCGGGGACCTCTTCGCGCCAGCTGAGGTGTTGCACCAGCACCGCGAAAGGGGTAAGAGC
The DNA here is from genome assembly GCA_029168755.2 of Tillandsia fasciculata. NCBI lineage: Eukaryota > Viridiplantae > Streptophyta > Magnoliopsida > Poales > Bromeliaceae > Tillandsia > Tillandsia fasciculata. The sequence goes on along the minus strand of CM054953.1, from coordinate 1,119,305 downwards.
ATCAAAGTAGGTGTTTGTGCACGAGGGGAGATTTCCGTCTCCCCGACAGGTGATCTGGGGATTGGTGCCCAGGTTAAATTGAATTAATGTGCAGGTGTCTAACGAAAGGTTACGGTGTATTCGGTGTATTCGTATGTTTTTTTCCCCTCTTGATATTGTTACACATCTACTTTGTTTGTCACTGACTTTACCCACTCCGTGACAGGTATACCTAGGTGCGTTAGCCGGGATGGCGGTGGGACTGCGTCGTGAGGATCGTAGTCGGACTCTTGGTTATCGTATTTATGACTCATTTCCTCTTTATGCTATTTTTTTAGTTGCTTGTGGATTACTTTATTTGTGGACATGTATTAGCTAGCACTGTGGATGAGGTGACCCTTTATGTTTCATATTACTAGTAGTGCGTTTTCTTATGTTTTCATCCGCGGCATGTTTTCATGATAAGATAAAGGGTTGCGAAAATGTTTTCTCAAAAGGAAGTGCCGTGTGGGCACGGGTTTTACAACTCTGGGTTTTATCCTTTCCAAATATTGATGCCGCTTAAATGACATGCTTTAGTTAAATGATTAAACTCTGAATATGGTGTTTGTCTACTGTATGGTTGTTGGTTGGTGATTGATGTATGATATTTGTGATTGAATGATATGTGTAAATGAGACGCCGTGCATATACAAAGGAGACTCTGTCCGTGGACAGAGTGAATTTGTGTATGTGGCGGTCTGGCACGCACCGGGGTTGAAGGTTTATGTTACCTTATTAAAAGAAAAAAAAAAAATAGACACGTCTTTCCGCTTCAATTGACTCAAAAACCCCCGGGGGCGTGACAAATTTAATAAGTGATGATTAACATGCCACATTAGCACCTAGAATTGTATGAAAGAGGATTAAATAGATTAACTGTTGGGACATAATGATATATCAATGTGCGGGTTTCACTCTGGGAATTTATTATGGAACAGGGATCTTATACATGTGTAGTCCACTGATGTTTTTAGCCTGATGGTGATATTTATCTGGATATTATTATGTATTACACTCGTAAAACTGTTATTTGACATATTCTCTCTTTCACATTGCTGAGGACTTTCGCATGCTCATTTGGACATCTAGATAGGCCACTATTTTATTGCTACACTATCATATTGGGATTTGACTTAGGAGAAACCATGATTGCTTTCTTTCTCCTTTTATTTAGACTTTTGAGTCATGTTGCTCGGGTTCGAGCAGAGGTTTGGGATAGTGTAGCTGGGACCTGAGGGTCAGTGATAGGGTGTACCTGATGTTGGATTGTGGGCTATTGCGGCAACCGCGGACAGTAGGCGGTTGACCAGATCTTGATTATTTCACCCAATTGTGGGTTGGGGTTATTGCGGTGACCGCGGACTTTGGGCGGTTGACCGGATGTTTACTATTGCATCAGATTGGGTATTAGATTTCTCTAGTGGATGGTATTTCCCACTTTTGAGTATTATTGTATCGGATCGGGGTTTCATTAGTGGACGGAGTTTCCCACTTTGATCATTGTCATGATCCAGTCCTGCTATGTGAGATATTGGTTACAGAGATGCTTGATACAGTGATACTTTACTCGTGTGGGTCGCTCCCCTCGAGTGCCACTCCGGAGTAGGCTTTAGACCGTGTTGGGTTCCGGTCAGTTGGTGAGTTGTGAGTGATGGCAGAGCAGGCAGTACCAGTTTACTGGTGGTACCAGATTGGGTCTATTTGGTTGTTACTGTTCCTGATGCATTCATACCGTCATTTCCTTCGGTATTGCATTTAGAGGCATACTTGTGGTGGTTTCCCCTTTTATTCAGTAGTTCTGTTACAGCTTTACCCCTTGCCCTTTTCTTGCCTCTAGTAGACTTAGTGGGTACGCCGGAGCTTGAGGCTTTACCCACAGGGGGAGGCTACTGGTTTACTAGTGGTTCTCACCCCCATTGTTGTTTTCCTTCTTTTCTTCCCCTGTTTTGCAGGTGGTGGTTTCCCATGTTTAGTGTTTCACTGTAGTTGGAGGCAGATTGTTTTTGGACAGCTGTACACCCAGTTAGCCTTCTTGCTTCTATATTGCTTACTCTAAGTTTATTAGAAAATCCACTTTGAGCATATTGATTGATTATATGCATGATTGACTGATATACATGTGACCTACTATCTGTGGTTAATTTAGTGGATAAGCATGTTGGGGATATTATTGGGATAATAGCTTGGAACATGGTCTTTGGAATAGTTTCTAAGTGATGATTAACATGCACATTAGCACCTAGATTGTATGAAAGAGGATTAAATGGATTAAGGACATAATGATATATCTGCGGGTTTCACTCTGGGAATTTATTATGAACAGGTCTTATACATGTGTAGTCCATGATGATTTTAGCCATCTGGATATATTATGTATTACACTGTAAAACTGTTATTTGTTGCTGAGGACTTTCGCATGCTCATTTGGACATCTAGATAGGCCACTATTTTATTGCTACCTATCATATTGGGATTTGACTTAGGAGAAACCATGATTGCTCTCTTTCTCCGACTTTGAGTCATGTTGCTCGGGTTCGAGCAGAGGTTTGGGATAGTGTACTGGGACCTGAGGGTCAGTGATAGGGTGTACCTGATGTTGGATTGTGGGCTATTGCGGCAACCGCGGACAGTAGGCGGTTGACCAGATCTTGATTATTTCACCCAATTGTGGGTTGGGGTTATTGCGGTGACCGCGGACTTTGGGCGGTTGACCGGATGTTTACTATTGCATCAGATTGGGTATTAGATTTCTCTAGTGGATGGTATTTCCCACTTTTGAGTATTATTGTATCGGATCGGGGTTTCATTAGTGGACGGAGTTTCCCACTTTGATCATTGTCATGATCCAGTCCTGCTATTGTGAGATATTGGTTACAGAGATGCTTGATACAGTGATACTTTACTCGTGTGGGTCGCTCCCCTCGAGTGCCACTCCGGAGTAGGCTTTAGACCGTGTTGGGTTCCGGTCAGTTGGTGAGTTGTGAGTGATGCAGAGCAGGCAGTACCAGTTTACTGGTGGGATTGGGTCTATTTGGATTGTTTCCTGATGCATTCATACCGTCATTTCCTTCGGTATTGCATTTAGAGGCATACTTGTTGTGGTTTCCCCTTTTATTCAGTAGTTCTGTTTACAGCTTTACCCCTTGCCCTTTTCTTGCCTCTAGTAGACTTAGTGGGTACGCCGGAGCTTGAGGCTTTACCCACAGGGGGAGGCTACTGGTTTACTAGTGGTTCTCACCCCCACTGTTGTTTCCTCTTCTTTCTCCCCCCTGTTTTGCAGAGTCCTCATTGGAGTTGCTGATCTTCGGTCGTTGTTCGGGGCGAGGGAGTCACGAGCTAGATCGTACCACCCGAGGAGTGTAGCTGTATCCCCTGGTTGGAGATTCCTCGTAGCTGTTGGCTGGCTTTTTACTGTTTATCTGGAGGAGAGAGATCTTTTGTATTTGGAGAGACTGATGTACTATAGTTTTAGTTTATCTCCTTTTATAGTCGAGAGATGCTGTACTGAGGACATTGTATGATGATTATCTGTATTTGAGGGAATGGATATTGTACTCTATTTCATATGTATAGTGATTGGATTTTATTTTACAGCATTTTATTTCAGCTCTGATATTTGTGTAGCTATAGTACTATCTTTTGCAGGTTAGACGCTTCGCCTATGCGGGTTTTGGCATAGGTGGCGGATCTGTTGGCGAGCCCGGGTCGCAGTTTCGACCCCGGGGCGTGACAGATTAAGTTGGTATCAGAGCTTAGGGATAGGTCAATTGGGACTGTAGAAACCCTAGGCTTATGGTTGGACCCTAGGATGACTTCGTGAGAGTCGTGAGTTTTGCGAGAGTCCTGATTGAGTTTTATACCTCTCCCAAGTGATGGGATGGGTGATTGGCATGTTTATTCTCCTAAGCAATTATGTTGGCTGCAGACAACATAATGCGGCGGAACGGTTGACATGCTCTAGACTCTCGCCGGATTGGGTCGAGTTTTGTTTTGTGCTGTGGTGCAGTTGGTCGTGGTGAGCGGTGTCTCCCCGACGCGTTGTGCGGATTGGTGTGCACTCGTCGCAGCAGTGGAGCTTGAGCGGATTGTTTTGGGGCCGGATATCCGGATTGAGGTTAGAGAGCTTCAGGCCCCGATGGCAGGATTGTCTGAGGTATATCAGCGGCAGAGTGAGCCGCTGGTCTGGGTGACACAGTTGTCGGAGCAGTGGGCAGCCCGACAGTGTTTTCCTCTGAGACCACCTGGTTACAGTTTCCTCAGCGGCAGTGATTTCTGAGGCGCCGATGGAGCGAGTGGCCCCTCCGTGCCAATGTTTTGTGCTGAGGCACCGAGGTGGGGTGGATAGTTGACAGCTGATGAGTTGTGGGACATCATTGATGGATGGAGCCAGTTTTGGCAGATGAACCCCCCTGATTTATGGATTTGGTTGGAGCCTTTGGAGGCAAAATCGTGGTTGGTGGTGAGGGAGTGATTAATTGAGGGTCCCCCTGTGCTGGGAAGTTTTTGCAGTTGTTGAACTGTACGCTCCAGGTTTCGAGGGACGAAGCGCGTAGGATGCGTGCGACTGGCAGTGGATTGCGCCAGAATACCCTTTTGTTTATCTGATCCCCCTGTCTTGGATTTTGGATTTTAGATGCCTCGATGGAGTAGGCATTGTGTATGGAGCGTACTGTTGCAGTTCCTTTGGATAAGGATCTGCCGCCAGAGGCGAGTTCTGGATAGAGGCGCTTGGCGCTAAGTGTTGGGGGACAGATCGGTTGGCAGTGGCACTTTCGTTTTCCTTCCTGGATGGTGGACATCCTTGTGGACGGATTATGTAAAGCTTACCCAAAGGAAGGTTACCCTTTGTGATTATTAACCTGCATGTTTGGGGCACAATAGATGTGCTTGAGGGGTGAGCTGAGTAAGGATAATTGAATGAGGAATTGCAGGAATTAATTGTGTTTTGTTATATGACGATTGCGATAATGGATTTTCTGAGATGTCAGAGGTCAGGTGGACCCCGGTGGCAGCATCAGCATCGTCATCAGAGTGGCGCAGCGGTAGCGTGGATTGTTGTCTGCGAAGGGCTTTATTCCTCGCCTCAGTGTGAGCAAAGGCGGAGAATTGTGCTCCTTTTGTGGATAGCCTTGATTTTCAGGCAGATTAAGTGACGACCACCTACATTGAGCGGTTGAGACTGTGCTGCCTGGGTGGAGGGCACCAAGGCAGTGGATTGGGTCGTCGCAGGTGTGATTTCATCACAGCAGTCGAAGTTAGAGCATGTTGCATTCCTGCATGGACTAGAGGTAGATTTGTTACCACATGCACTAGAGGTACAGGTTCCTGTTGGGGTGGTGCATGTGGGGGAGGCTTGTGGATCATGTCCAGTGCAGTTGAGACCTCGAGTGGTATCGGCAGACTTATTGGTATTGTACCTGGTCAGTGTTTGACCCAGTGCGTGGGATTGGTTGGCACAGTGCCACATGGTGTATGACTGCGGAGAGAGAAGGTTATGATCTTCTGCAAGCAGACATTAGACTTGTTCTTTGAGACAGTCAGAGCACACAGGTTGCAGCGACAATGCGAGAGGTGCTTACGGCGGCACCGGGACGCAAGGATATCCCTGTTATCGTGAGATCCCGGGTGTGATTCCACCGGAGCTGATAATAATGCCGTCGATTAGAGAGATTGAGATTGCGGTTGACGTGGTTCTAGGAACCACGCCAACCCCGATAGCACCTCATTGGATATCACCTGTAGAGCTGAGAGAGCTGATGGCGCAGTTGCAGGATCTGATGGATCGAGGGTCTGTTCGACCTAGTGCCACGTCGTTGACACACGACAGTGAGGGTCCTTGTGTGGTGTGACCGCAGGCAAGTTTGGATATTATTTAGGACCTTTTGATGGAGTTATACTCCGACAGTGGTCTGCTTAGGATGCATGTATCTTTTGGGATCATACAGTTGAGTATTTCGCCAAGATGGTGTTCAGGACCCGGTAGGGGCATTATGAGTACAGTGAGGACAAATGGATGACTAAGGCCCTGTCATCTTAGGATTTGAGGAATTGTGTGTTCCAGCTGCACTTGGAAGAATTATTTGAGATATTCTTCTGGGATATTTTGATTTTACCCCATCTCTGTATGGTTTAGAGCTGGTGGAGTACTGGTAGATGGTGTAACAAGGTCTGTGAGGAAGAAGCTGTATGCCAAGTTGTTGTGGTACAAGTTTTAGCTTCGAGAGCATATCTTCTTGGATCACTTAGTCTAGCCATAAGAGGCGGTGGTGGAAACCGGCCAAAATGGATGCTATGCGAGAATGGCTGAGACCGGCAGTTATTTGTTGAGGTGAGGAGCTTGTGAGCCGGATAGTGCCAGCAGAGCTTGACGAATTGGTGATGAGATTGATACCAGCCCTGATTTCAGCATCGCCAGTGTTGGGAGATGGATTTGTGATATACAGTGATGCCTCCCATAGTAGCTATGAAGTTACAGTTGGATTTGTGGCAAGCATCCAATATCACCCCGATAGGGCCACTGTGGTGGCGGATACCCGGAGCAGGAGAGCTATTTGGGGTTGAGTTTGTTGACTCCGCAGCTGGCGCTGTGTGGACTGTCGAGGCAGACGTGGCGTATGATGGTGTCACTGAGGGCTCTTTCCCTTTCGGAGTGCCTAACACGTCACTGGTTTGGGAGTTGAGGGCACAACTCCCGGAATTTGATGAAGTGATCGTCTGGAGCTGGTATTTTTCGAGCCTGGAGGATTGGATTTACCAGCTGCAAGGGTACTGGATCTTCTCGAAGATTGATTTGCGATCTGGTTCTCTCGACTGCTTATAGTGTGTGCTGATGCCCGAGAGTTGGGGAGGTGTTTCTACACCCTGATGGTTTTTGGATTAGAGATCAGAGTTTACGTGATCAGTTGGAGGACCTATATCGGATGCCCCGGGAGTACAGAGGTACTTGGATCGAGCTTGTTGTGCCGATGGACTTGTGGTTGGATCATCTGAGGCCCTGGGAAGAGCGGAGGCTTGTACCGATGCAGATTACTTGGTAGCTCGAGCAGTTAGCCCAGCTGCACTTGGTTGAGTTGGTACGGCTTTTCTGGAGTGCCCGCCTTTATGTTGTTCTAGATGGAGACCCGAGGACCGCATCGCGCCTTTGGAGGAGGTACTTGTCAGCCTTGGGAGCTTGAGTGGTGGATGATTGGATGTTTACCCCCCTTTATTTGGTTGAGATTCCGTGTTGAGGAACGACTTTAGTTTCGAGGACGAAACTTTCTTTTAGTGGGGGAGGATGTGATGACCCGGATCTCCGCAGAGCTGCTACAGTGCGTTGGGGTGGCTGTTGGAGGCCTACATGGTGTGTTGGAGGTGTTTGGGGCATAATTGGGCACAAGTGTTGGACTTCGGGCCCAAATGGATCATGTGAGTGATCGGAGGACCCCGTGGAGGGTTTAGAAGTGGTTTCGCGCGAATCGGATATTTAAATTGGGCTCCGCACGAAGTTTGGACTAAGAACGCATTTCCGGGTGCCTTCGGCAATTTTTAGAGTTGGAATTTGGCGAAACGGACGTCAAATTCGGATTCAGCGCGCGAAAACGGTCAAAATGGACTACCCACTTGATGTTTTGAGCTCGGGTTACTGTTCACGCCGGAACAGTGATTCCGGCGATCGCCGGCGGCGGCGGCGGCGGCGGGCAGCGGCGGAGGGCGGCGGCGCGGCCTCGGGCAGGCGGCAGCGCGGCGGCGGGCAGGCGCGGGCAGCGCGCAGCGCGCGGGCAGGGGCGCGGGCAGGCGCGCGGTCCACGCGCCGGCGTGCACCAGAGCGGGGTGCCACGTGGCGGCTTCCCATTGGATGGTTCACAGGTCGCGGTCCACGGAACTGTGTGGTGTACGGTGGACTGGGCGGGAAGACACGTGGCAGCGTAGCATTGGTTCGGTGTTTGTGGTTGTGTGCACCGGGTGCAGCGAGCACGTGGCTTGGACACGTGGCGCGCGAGGATTGGGCGCGCTACTGTGCGCGCAGGTTGCAGGTAGCGTGGTGCACGGTGGACCGGTTGGAGACACGTGGCATTATATCAGTGGTTCGGTGTTTGGGTGTCGTGCACCGGGTGCAGCGAGTGTGTGGCCTGGACACGTGGCGCGCGTGGATTGGGCGCGTCACTGTGCGCGTGCAGGTGGCGTGGGCGGCCGGCGTGCAGGCGTGGCAGGCGGCGGCAGCTGGCGTGGCGGCCACGGCACGACGTGGCGCACGCGTGCGCCACGTGGCGGCCAGCCATTGGCTGGCGCCAGCGGCTGCGTTGACCGAGGGAGGGCCACGCGGCGCGAGGAGGAGCGGGCGGATCCGCTGTCCCGTGTTCGGGGACACGTGTCGCGCATGGAGCGGGTCGGACGGCCCCGCGGTCCGGCCGGATCCGCTGTGCGGGTGCGGGCCGTGGGCCGGGCCGTGGGCCGAGTACTGTGCGGGCCCGGTTTCGGGGCCCGAAAGATTCGGGCGCCCGAAACCGGGGACACCATGGTCATTTTGGAATTGTTTTTGGGCCTATATAAAGCAGCCCATCCCCCTCCCTTTTCTTCCTTTTTCCGAGAGTTAGAGAGAGAATGAGAGGGAGAGTTGTATATGAAAGTTTGTTCCCCTTGGTGCTCTGATCTCTGGTGGATTCCCGGAATTTCTGGAAGCTCGGCAACGGCGATATCATTTTTACAGTTCGCCTCGGTTTTCCCCCATTTCGGCCCATTACCGTCGCAGATCATTCAAAAATTCACTGTGAGCAAACCAGGAGGAGTTTTTGGACGATTTCTTCGACAGCGTGTTCCTAAGAGGTAAGGCTTCGATTTTCGTGTTGATCGCTTCGCTCCGTTTCGCACTTTTGGCACGTTTCCCGAGACATCTTTGACCCCCTCTTTTGCTGTTTGGATTTTGGACAGCACCACCTTCGGCGAATTGTTTCTCAGCCTAGGAACATCGGATCGAGGCGATTCAAGAGTCGATTTTGATCTACTCGTCGCGAGGAACGCAGTGGTATTTTTCTGGAATTTTAGGAAATTATTTCGAGGTGAAAATTACTGTTTTCTCAGTGTACAGTGTGCAGTTTTTCTTCACAGTTTGATGTTTGGATTACCACCTTGCCGAATTTATAACTTGACTTACCGAACTCGGATTTGGGCGTGCAAGGTACCGTTTCGAAGCTATCGATGCGAGGATCGCCGTGATATTTTTCTGGGATTTTTCTGGGCACTTTCTGCAGGTGATAATTTAACAGTTTTGGGACTGTTGTTGTATGTATTATAAGAGCATTATTTGGGAGCCTAAGTGTATTTAGTGGACTTTGTGTTGTGCCAGGAGTGTTTCGGGTGTACTGTTTTGTTGGAGCGCAGGATTGGAGTTTTTGGCATTTTCAGCTGTACGGACCCGGACAGTTAGCGCTTCAGGTGGGTGGTTGTTGCATGCCTCTATATCTGACTTACTCACTAAGTTTATTAGAAAATCCCCTTTTGAGCATATTGATTGATTAATATGCATGATTGACTGATATACATGTGAGCCTATCTATCTGTGGTTAATTTAGTGGATATAGCATGTTGGGGATATTATTGGGATAATATTGCTGTTGGAACATGATCTTTGGAATAATTTAATAAGTGATGATTAACATGCCACATTAGCACCTAGAATTGTATGAAAGAGGATTAAATAGATTAACTGTTGGGACATAATGATATATCAATGTGCGGGTTTCACTCTGGGAATTTATTATGGAACAGGGATCTTATACATGTGTAGTCCACTGATGATTTTAGCCTGATGGTGATATTTATGTGGATATTATTATTATTACACTGTAAAACTGTTATTTGATATATTCTCTCTTTCACATTGCTGAGGACTTTTGCATGCTTATTTGGACATCTAGATAGGCCACTATTTTATTGCTACACTATCATATTGGGATTTGACTTAGGAGAAACCATGATTGCTTTCTTTCTCCTTTTTATTTAGACTTTTGAGTCATGTTGCTCGGGTTCGAGCAGAGGTTTGGGATAGTGTAGCTGGGACCTGAGGGTCAGTGATAGGGTGTACCTGATGTTGGATTGTGGGCTATTGCGGCAACCGCGGACAGTAGGCGGTTGACCAGATCTTGATTATTTCACCCAATTGTGGGTTGGGGGTTATTGCGGTGACCGCGGACTTTGGGCGGTTGACCGGATGTTTACTATTGCATCAGATTGGGTATTAGATTTCTCTAGTGGATGGTATTTCCCACTTTTGAGTATTATTGTATCGGATCGGGGTTTCATTAGTGGACGGAGTTTCCCACTTTGATCATAGTCATGATCCAGTCCTGCTATTGTGAGATATTGGTTACAGAGATGCTTGATACAGTGATACTTTACTCGTGTGGGTCGCTCCCCTCGAGTGCCACTCCGGAGTAGGCTTTAGACCGTGTTGGGTTCCGGTCAGTTGGTGAGTTGTGAGTGATGACAGAGCAGGCAGTACCAGTTTTACTGGTGGCACTAGATTGGGTCTATTTAGCCAGATGTGGTTTCCTGATGCATTCATACCGTCATTTCCTTCGGTATTGCATTTAGAGGCATACTTGTTGTGGTTTCCCCTTTTATTCAGTAGTTCTGTTTACAGCTTTACCCCTTGCCCCTTTTCTTGCCTCTAGTAGACTTAGTGGGTACGCCGGAGCTTGAGGCTTTACCCACAGGGGGAGGCTACTGGTTTACTAGTGGTTCTCACCCCCACTGTTGTTTCCTCTTCTTTTCTCCCCCTGTTTTGCAGAGTCCTCATTGGAGTTGCTGATCTTCGGTCATTGTTCGGGGCGAGGGAGTCACGAGCTAGATCGTTACCACCCGAGGAGTGTAGCTGCATCCCCTGGTTGGAGATTCCTCGTAGCTGTTGGCTGGTTTTTACTGTTTATCTGGAGGAGAGAGATCTTTTGTATTTGGAGAGACTGATGTACTATAGTTTTAGTTTATCTCCTTTTATAGTTGAGAGATGCTGTACTGAGGACATTGTATGATGATTATCTGTATTTGAGGAAATGGATATTGTACTTTATTTCATATTGTACAGTGATTGAATTTTATTTTACAGCATTTTTATTTCAGCTCTGATATTCGTGTAGCTATAGTACTATCTTTTGCAGGTTAGACGCTTCGCCTATGCGGGTTTTGGCATAGGTGGCGGATCTGTTGGTGAGCCCGGGTCGCAGTTTCGACCCCGGGGCGTGACAAATTTCCTCCTATGTGATTAAGGTTATGTAATAATGCATGCTAAAAACGTAATGTTAAGGGTTTATGTTGCAAGATGGACATGATGGCATAGGAGAAAACCTAGAATAAGATTATGACGAGTGGCATTAACCTTAGAGCTTCACAAGTGGCATATGTACAAAGAGTTAAACTAAGGTTATGCTAAGAGCTAGAGTTTTAACTTATAGACAAAACTCTAAAGGAAAAGAGTAAATTGATTGAGGTTAAATAGTTGAATGAATGTAAACCCTAGAGTTGTTCTTAGGGTATGTGTTGGGCAAAAAATGAATACTCACTTTAACTTCAACATGAGGTACTAAAAGAAAGTGAAAATGTTTAAAGTCCAAGGGACTTCTTGCTACCTCCGAGGCAAAAACCTGGGGTAAAGAATGTAAAAATGAAAGAATGAAAGAATGAAAGTGTCACACCCGGGAGAGGTTTAACAACGGAAAAACGGCCCTACTTTTTTTCAAAGTCTTCCCTCCCGGTACGTGCCCAGACCGCCACATATACAAGATCTCTCTACACAAACGGACAGAGTCTCCCCTATATATGTACGGCGTTGCACAAAATACATACATCAACCACGACCAGTTTTACATACACAGAATGCTAAATAAAGAGATAAGCTAGTTTTTGGATTCATACAAGAGAACTTCGCCCTCACGGCATACTCCAGTTGAAAGGATAAAACCACAAGGTTTAAAACAGTCTGATCCATCTCCCAATATAAATAATACAAAGTCTGATCCACAGGAATAGTACAAATAAAAATCCACGTATACAACATCTATGAATCCAAAAAGGGAGGAAAACTAAAATAATAATATATCGGTGTACAATGAAATCCCACAATTCGGGATTGTACATCTATCTCACCAAAATGAACTACACTGGTAGGGATATATCTCGCGACTCCTTGTCCTCGGTCCGTTACGCCAGCAAAAGCAGGAACGGAGGGAAAAGTCTCGGCAAACCCTGTCACTGACAGAGGGTGTGAGAACTACATTCTATAGTAGTTCTCAGTGGGTACCGTCTCCAAGACCAACGGTCTGCCCACTAAGTCTACTAAAAGCATAAGATAATAAAACTACTGAAAAGAATGAAAAGCTGGAAATAACTCTACAGCTATCATGTCTCTATCTACTATACTCAAAGGGTGATATAGAGGAAAATGATGCATCGACTCTATCCCAATATACTGAATCAACCCAATCATACTAACTGCCACATAGGGTCCAGTCAAACCTGCGCCTACCTACAACCACATACCCGCACTGGGTCAGGAATTACGTAGGCGGTCCCACTCAGACTGCATCGACAAGCTGCGAAAGATAAGTAACAAGCCTAGCTCCGGAGCGGCACTCGAGGGGAGCGACCCCGCCGAGGAAAGTATCCGTGCATCTCTGTCGAGCTCAATATGGCTCATGCAGGCTATAGTCCAAAATCATGATCAATCAGATAGACAATGTCCAACTCACAACACTACCCACTGACCGGAGGTACTCAACAGCCGGGACCACCGTCAACCCAACGGCTCCCAAAACAGGACATCGACTCAACATGCTAAAACTCACTGGCTGGAGATACTCCACAGTCGACGACAACGAAGGGTCAAAAAACCCCAAAAGACTAATACCTACAACCCAAATCAAACAAGAACAGACTCTAGGCATAGCCTCTCATTGTTCTCGACCCAAGGAAGGAACATCCCTTAGAACCCAAATCACTCGAACCCTCCCAGGCGAGAAAGTTTAGAGGAAAAGATGATGTTTATTACTGAAAACTATTTTCACTCGAACCCACTCGGGGTGAGGACTAAAAGTAGTTCCTGTTTATAAAACCATCTTGATTTAAGAAAATTCATTTTAATGAATTTTAGCTCTTTAGGAAAATCAGTTAGAAAACAAGTTTTATTTCCAAACCCCAAAGGGCTAATGCCTTCGCCCAATCAGACAAGAACAGACTCTGGCGACCCTTCGACATTTGGAAGGAAAACATTGGTTTACTGAAATCATGTGTATCCAAAAAAAGATTCTGGGTTCATGGTCCTGCTATCACCAGTACACTACTGCCACGAACACAGTGACGATAAAAAGATCGGAGAAAACTCGACGACCCGGGACCACCGTTTATCCAAACAGCTCTCGACACTAGTACAAGACTAGCCACAGCTACCAGACTCCACTCGGCCCCCAAGCACGAGTGCGACATGCATCCGACACTAAAAGAAATCCCAACCACTCAACCCACTACCCGGACGAGGAAAAACACTATGTCAAGGAAAATAATGATGTAGAGTGTGGATGTCTAAAGCATAAAAGAATCTAGCCCAAGTGAGGGTTCTCTACTAGTCTGGTTAATACTTGCAAATATATGGCGGGGTTGCTAGGTCAAAGTTCCAATATTTCAGTGTTAAGAGCGATAATAAAATTACTAATTCAATCAAACAAGTTTGGAAATCAACAACATGAAGTGGGCATTTTTAATCCATCATACACTCAATAAAACTAGTATTTGGAACATAGTTATGCAAGCTCTCGATCATCAAGATGAACATTTACAATATGAAGTTCTCAATCCTATAGCATGAATCATCTAAACAGTTGGCTTTCAATCATAACACAAGGATCACTCAACATGTAGCTCTCATTTACATAGCATGGTTCATTGCACATATAGTGTTCAATCTCATGGTAAGGTTTATCTCTACACTTAGTTTCCATTAGCATAGCATGTACAACTCATATACTTGATTCATCTCATGTACTTGTTTCCATTCACATAATATAGCTTAGCACATATACTTGGTTCCATTCACATACATGTACAACTCATATACTTGGTTCCATTCACATACATGCACAACTCATATACTTGGTTCCATTCACATACATGTACAACTCATATACTTGGTTCCATTCACATAACATATACCACTTAGCATGTAAGTCTCAATCAACATAAAGTAGACAACATCTCATGCTCACATCACAATCATACATAGTGTACATTCAAACATGCATGTTGCTAAGAATAGAATTAGGGAACCGCCTGTCGATTTTGGAGGCAAACCAACCCATCTGGAACTTGACGATCCGTTGCCCGATGAAGCTGAAATTTTGTGTGTAGAAAGCTCGGCTACACAGAAATCCAACGCCGTAGAAATCAACCCAATCCGTCACCCGGATTGAGCGCAATTGCCGAAACACTACACACTGCGCGATTAAATTCCAGAATGTCAGCATGTAGTCATAGGCTAAATAAATTGCACAATTAACACCCAATACCTCTAAATGAAGCTTCCCATAGCAAAAATGATGTGCCCTCAATCACATGAACATCTTTAAAGTTCTAAAAATCCATCATAAATTTCCTTGCAATAAACAAATTAACAAAATATTACATGTTGTCCCAAAATGTTGACATAAACATAGCTTGAACTTCCAAGCTTAATTAGAGGTCTTTCCACAGGGAATTATCCACATAACACAAAAGAGAACTTGCTCACCTTGAAGTTAAGAAGATGTTCCAACTCAAAATTCTAAAAAAAACCCAATATTCTCCAAGTTATCCTCAAACCAAGGCTTAATGATCAAAGGGGCAAACAAAATCTGCACTGTTGTAACCCTTAAAACAGAGCTGAGAAGATCGATAATGTTACTTGATCGAACATACTCCAAATCCAGCAAGAGAGGTGCCATTGGATTCCTTGTCGAGAGTAGATGTGAATCGAGCTAAAGAACTCCAAAATCCATGCTCGAATAAAGAAGAAAACCCATAAATACTATGAACTATCCAACAAGTTCAATCTGTGCACGAATGCAGCAAAGTGTTCCAAAGATGGTAAATATACCCCAATAAAAACTCAGATCTAGGGGTAATGATACATACCAATATTGTAGATCTTCGAGTCCTGAAAATTTGCCCACAAAAATCATTCCAAAACTTCCATCCTACTGTCCAGAAAAGCTAAAAAACACTAAGGACTGTCTATAATTCCATGCTGAAACAAAGGGTCCCAAAGATGGCTTACAAACTCTGAAAAAACTCATGATCCAAGGGGAGATTTGAATACCAAAGTTGTAGGCCTACCTCTTATGAAGACGCAAAACAAAAAATCAGGTCAAAACTCCCTCAAAGATAGCTCTGTGAAATTTTTGCACTGAAATGCGACGGAGTGGACTGTGAATGCAGCAATGGTGATGTCCTCAAAGGTTGATGAAGAATGTGATCAAAGAGCCTTCAAAATGCCCTAAAAAATTCAATATTGTAGTAGTGTTGTAGATGAAGCTCTGCTAAAAACCCCTGAGAAAAAAACAAGTGTCCAAAGACATCAAAGTGTGGGGGGGGGGGGAATCCACTTTAAGGAAGAAGAAGAAAAATGAGCTCAAGTTGCTACAGTAACGGGCCGGCCCGGCACTGTCCATGCGGCGCCTATCCAACGGCCGCGCCCAACGCGCCCAGCCGCACGATCGCCGCCACGTGTCGGTTCCCGACAGGGCGATCGTGCCAGCCAATGGGAGCGCGACATGTGGCGGGACTTATCCGCACGCCGCCCGCGCCCGTTGCCCACGCCTGCCCTGTGATGACCCGGTTCTTCATTAGGGGATTATGGCTTGATCAGTGGCTTCTGGAGGACTATCTTGCGAGATGGGAGTGTTTGGGTGTGTATCGGACTCAAGATGTCACGCCCCGGGGTCGAAACTGCGACCCGGGCTCGCCAACAGATCCGCCATCTGTACGGAAACTGCCGTACAGACGAAGCGTCTAACCTGCAGAGAGAATCATCTACAGTAAACAGATATCAGAGAGCTGAAAGTAAACTACTAAAAACTGAAATCCGAACACTGTACAACTGAAATAATACAGTATCCATCTCCCAAATACGATCGTATACAAAGTCCTCTAATACAAAACTCTCGATACAAGAATATCCTCACTACAACAGCCTCTCAAACTGTAAAAGTAAAATAAACTAATCAACTGGAGCTCTCCTCTGAAGGGGTACAGCTACACTCCAACGACGGGTAGGGAACTAGCTCGCGACTCCCTCGCCTCGGCCAGAAGGATCAGCAACAGGAGCACAGGAACGATAGAAGAAGTCCCTGGGGAAAAGACACCACGACGGGTGTGAGAACTACTTCCCACAGTAGTTCTCAGTGGGTGCCGTCAACAAGTCCAACGGTCTGCCCACCAAGTCTACTAGAGGTAAAAGATAACAGGCAAGGAAAACAGAATAAGAAAAGCTGGATCTACTCTACAGCTATCATGCCTCTATCTAGACACTCAAAAGTGGAACAGAAGAAAGTAAATGAGACCACTCGCACCCAAGGTGCTCAATCGTCCCAATCGAACTGACTACCTCAAAGGTCCAGCCAAGCCCGCGCCTGTCGACTAGGAACGCTCCTGCCCACTACCACACGTCCACATGAGGACGGGATTTACGTGGGGCGTCCTGTCCGACTAACTCATCCCTCGCGCAAAACTGCCTCAACAGGCCAACCATCGCATCCACAGCGGCATCTCAAGGGGCGCGGCCCCAACTGAGGAAAACGGCGCGGCATAGAGTAATCACGCAGTGGCATATGCAGGCTAGTCCAAATCCACGCTCACTCACAGAACGGTAGGACTCAAGATCCCCAAAAATCTCGCGTAACAGTCGGAGCACTCTCGACGACTCAGCTGATCGGCTAACTCGAAACACGAGACACTAGCCTCTCCTACAGCTCACAGCACAAAGCTTACTGGCTGGAGATACTCCACAGCCAGGAACGACCCACAACTCAGGGTAACAAAACAGGTCGGACAACACTCAACGACCTGGGACCACCGTCAACCCCAACGGTTCCCAACAAGACGGACCGGAAGACACTCGACGGCCCGGGACTGCCGTCTACTCAACGGCTCCCTCCCATGACAGCACAACAGGAAAAACAAGACCTCTCGGGACTACCGTTTACTCAAACGGCTCCCCGCACAGATAAGCAACCCGCTACAACTACCAGACTCCACTCTGCTCCCAAGCAAGAGTGCAAAAGCATCCCACACTAAAGCAAGTCCCGACCTCTCGGCCCACTATCCGGGCGAGAAAACACTATGTCCAGGGATGTAAGAACAGTGTGGATGTCTAAGCATAAATAACCCTAGCCCAAGTGAGGGTTTTCTACTGGTCTGGTTACACATGCAGCATATGACGGGGGTGCTAGGTCAAGTTCCAAGATAACTATATTAACAGATAATAAAAGGAATAACAATTCCTACAATATAGCATGCTACACAATGAAATAAGCTATCATGCATAGTCCTACAACAGTAGAAATACTGTACAGTCCATAAAACTTGGAGATAAGGCCACCCACCTCGATTTGCCACCAATTGCTCGTAGACACTTGCAATTGGCCTCCACGCGATCCGCACGCAAACGGGGCACGCCGCCGGAGTCCGCACGCAAAACGGAGCACGCCGCCGGAGTCCGCACCAGAAACGGAGTCTGCACATAAAGCGGTGCACGGTGTCAGGATCCGCCCGCAAAACGGGGTCCGCACGCAAAACGGTGCACAGTGCCGGAGTCCGCACGCAAAACGGTGCACGGTGCCAGGATCCGCCCGCAAAACGGGGTCCGCACGCAAAACGGTGCACAGTGCCGGAGTCCGCACGCAAAACGGTGCACGGTGCCAGGATCCGCCCGCAAAACGGGGTCCGCACGCAAAACGGTGCACAGTGCCGGAGTCCGCACGCAAAACGGTGCACGGTGCCAGGATCCGCCCGCAAAACGGGGTCCGCACGCAAAACGGTGCACAGTGCCGGAGTCCGCACGCAAAACGGTGCACGGTGCCAGGATCCGCCCGCAAAACGGGGTCCGCACGCAAAACGGTGCACAGTGCCGGAGTCCGCACGCAAAACGGTGCACGGTGCCAGGATCCGCCCGCAAAACGGGGTCCGCACGCAAAACGGTGCATAGTGCCGGAGTCCGCACGCAAAACGGGGTCCGCACGCAAAACGGTGCACAGTTGGTCTAAAACAGTCTAAAAGAATGCTCCATAAACTGTACAAAAATACAGTAAAACCAACACACGGGACTTACACGTTTGCGCCGCCGTCGCCGAAACGCTCCGCCGGGCGTCCTCGCACGCAAAACGGAGTTCACGACGCGCCGCCGCACCTCACGCCACCTCCCTCCTCACTCCCTCTCGCTCTCGTGAAGAAGAAAAGGAAGAAGGGAGAAAAATGGCGCTCGGGAGAGAAAGAAGAAGAAGAAGAAAAGGGGGAGAAGGAGGATGGTCCACGGCGCCGGTCCACGGAGCCGGTGCACCGCGTGGACCAATGAGGAGCCCCCAACCCACCCGGGTCCACAGCCGGGCGCGTGCGCCGGGCTCACGCACGCGCCCGGTCGCCACGTGGCGCGCGGTAACGCGCCGCCACACGGGCGCGTTACACGCGCGCCCACACCAGGCGCGGGACACGCGCCCGCCACACCGGGCGCGCGTGCCCCCGCGCCCGCGCAGGCGCGAATGGGAGCCCGCCACGTGGCGGGCTCCCCGCGTTCCGCGCCGGAGTGCTGTCCCCCGCGCGCGCCAGCGCGCCACCTGCGCGCCTCGGGAAGCGTGCCGCCGCGCCTCGCCTCGATTTGCGTGCCGTTTTGCCTCGAAAAACGCGCAAATCAACCGGGCTCCAAAACCAACAAATAAATAGTCCATTCTTAGCGATTTCGCGCGCTGAATCCAAAAACGATGTCCGTTTCTCCAAATTCTCACCCGAAAATTTGCCGAATGCCAACTCGATCCGATTTCCGCGCCGGGTCCATTTTTAAAGTCCGATTTGCTAAATTCCAACTCTAAAAATTCCCGAAGGCGACCGGAGAGGTAAACTTTTATCCGGACTTCACCCGGAGTCTAATTTTGACATCTGAATCGCGCGAAATCACATCAAAACACCCGACGGGTCCTCCAACTTCCCACGGGGTCTCAATTTAAGCCCGAAGTCCACCACTTGTGTCCAAATTGCGCGCAACCCACGCAGGCCTCCAGTGATGCAAGCAAATCCCAAATTGCATCACAAATTCATTTCTTGGGCCCGACACGCGCACAAACACTCCCAACGGCCACTAAAAGCTGCCCAACAACCAGCAACTCCTACGCCGGGGATTCCGGGACCTCACATCCTCCCCCACTAAAAGAAAGTTTCGTCCTCGAAACTAAATCAAGCCCATCAGGAGTCAAGAATACCAAGGCTAGGTATCTAACAATACGTCTCCAGCTCCCAAAACTCCACTCGCTCCTCGTGATTACTCCGCAAAACAACAAGTACGGTATGACCCGATGTGCAATTCTCTCATCTCTCGAGCCAGAATTTGCAACGGGCGTCCCTCGTACTCCAATAATCACGGATCTCAAAGGGGCAAGTAAATCACGGCGAGGAAAAACACATCACTACTGAGCTGAGACGTGGAAAACCAAAGGGCTCCTCAAAAAGGCTGGGGGAAACGGGAAAAACCACAAGTGTAACACGCACCAACCACAACATGGTGCAAATCTCAACAAGACGACCCGAAGCATACCCGCACATACATCCAATAAGGAAGGGAATCCAAAAAGCTGGGGTCTTCACTTGGTTACTTCCCGATCCGAAACCACTCGAGTGGACTACACAACTGCAGGCTACCCTCAAAAGGGATCCTAAAAAGGCACAAACTCGTGCCACAGTTGGTCGCTCAACAAGCTATCATAACCCCAACAGACCCGCGGGTCGAAGTCGAGCCCTCAACCCATAAAGAACACCCTGACGGGGATCAAACCGTCGGTGAACGGGACTGAAAACTGGCTCACAAGGCGATCATAAAGCTGATGCCCAACTCGCGGTCACAGTCCGAAACATCCACAAAACTCTCACCGTTGTGCACCTACAACGTGGCATCACTGCCGTGCACCCACGGCGTGGCATCACTGCCGTGCACCCACGGCGTGGCATCACTGCCGTGCACCAACGGCGTGGCATCACTGCCGTGCACCAACGGCGTGGCATCACCACCGTGCACCAACGGTGTGGCATCATCACCGTGCATCAACGGTGTGGCATCACTGCCGTGCACCAACGGCGTGGCATTACCGCCGTGCACCAATGGCGGTGGCATCACTGCCGTGCACCAACGGCGTGGCATCACCGCCGTGCACCAACGGCGTGGCATCACTGCCGTGCACCAACGGCGTGGCATTACCGCCGTGCACCAACGGCGTGGCATCACTGCCGTGCACCAACGGCGTGGCATCACTGCCGTGCACCAACGGCGTGGCATTACCGCCGTGCACCAACGGCGTGGCATCACTGCCGTGCACCCACGGTGTGGCATCATCACCGTGCACCCACGGCGTGGCATCACTGCCGTGCACCAACGGCGTGGCATCACTGCCGTGCACCAACGGCGTGGCATCACCACCGTGCACCAACGGTGTGGCATCATCACCGTGCATCAACGGTGTGGCATCATCACCGTGCACCCACGGCGTGGCATCACTGTCGTGCACCAACGGCGTGGCATCACTGCCGTGCACCAACGGCGTGGCATCACCACCGTGCATCAACGGTGTGGCATCATCACCGTGCACCCACGGCGTGGCATCACTACCGTGCACCAACGGTGTGGTATACTCAAGCATCAGGGCCTCGGATCTTCACAGTCCTATACCCAACACTATCTCGAAAACCCGGAGCTGAAGAAGGGCCAAAAGATCAACAGGCAAAAACCAGGGCTCCAACTGCACTGGGCAGGACCAATAACTCCCATCTATGTGCAACACGTGATCAGGTATCTGAACCTCACGAGCACAAGCTAAAGGTCCTATCTCTAGCCCATACATCAATGCAAATGCCCTAGCACTCTCACAGCTATGTCGGAGAACCCTCAACGACTCAACTCACAGCAACACCCCACTCATAGGCGAGAAGAACCGACTGACGCGGCAAAGATCCAAAAATCCCGATAGACCGGTGCCTAGAACTCCAATCAAACAAGAACAGACTCTAGGCTCAGTCTATCGAAGTTTTCGCTCCTTTACCGCTCAGGGATTCGGTCCCTCTCGTTTAAAGCGGGAAACTATGTCAACACGCCACTCACGGCTGGAGACGCTCCCGGTAGTCCATCAGGACGAACTCGACGCCATCAAATCTCGGCGTCCTGTCAGATCATCTCAATCTCACTAAAATAACCACCTGGTAACTCGGTCGGAGGTGACAATCGCCTCAACAGGCCAAACCTTCGCCACTCACTAGGCGGCATCGTCACTCATTGGGCGGCATCGCCACTCACTGGGCGGCATCGCCCCTCATTGGGCGACATCGCCACTCACTAGGCGGCATCGCCCCTCACTGGGCGGCATCGCCCCACACCGGGCGACATCGCCACTCACTAGGCGGCATCGCCACTCACTGGGCGGCATCGCCACTCACTAGGCGGCATCGCCACTCACTAGGCGGCATCGCCCCTCACTGGGCGGCATCGCCTCTCACTAGGCGGCATCGCCCCTCACTGGGTGACATCGCCACTCACTGGCGGCATCGCCCCTCACTGGGCGGCATCGCCTCTCACTGGTAACTCGGCCAGTGGAAAGTATCCTCCTGGTACTCGGCCAGGAAAAATTATCCATCTGGTAACTCGGCCAGTGATAATTATCCATCTGGTAACTCGGCCAGTGATAATTATCCCTCTGGTAACTCGGCCAGTGATAATTATCCATCTGGTAACTCGGCCAGTGATAATTATCCATCTGGTAACTCGGCCAGGGAAAATGCCCTCCTGGTAACTCAGCCAGGGAAAACGCCCTCCTGGTAACTCAGCCAGGGAAAACTGCCCTCCTGGTAACTCAGCCAGGGAAAAACTGCCCTCCTGGTAACTCAGCCAGGGTAAAAATCCTCCTGGTAACTCAGCCAGGGAAAAAATATCCTCCTGGTAACTCAGCCAGGGAAACTATCCTCCTGGTAACTCAGCCAGGGAAATTATCCTCCTGGTAACTCAGCCAGGGAAAATGTCCTCCTGGTCACTCGCCAGGGAAAATGTCCTCCTGGTAACTCGGCCAGGGAAAATATCCACACAGCTGGGATCGCCGTCACTTCAAACGGCTCCCACAACAACGCCCCACTCAATAGGCGAGAAGAACCGACTGACACGGCAAAGATCCGAAAATCCCGATAGACCGGTGCCTAGAACCCCAATCAAACAAAAACAGACTCTAGGCTCATCCTATCGAAGTTCTTGATCCTTTACCGTTCAGGGATTCGGCCCTTCTCGGTTAAAGTGGGGAACCAACACGACACACAAACTCCTGGGTCTCGCACTGCTCTGATAGCTCCGTCTCCCGCTGCTCGGGTACTCATCAGGTGCGGGGTGTGTCCTATCACAACCTGACGTCACAGGGGTATCGCAAACCGCTGCACAAAAACAAACGTCAGGACACAACAACCATACGACCCAATCCAGCGAAAGTCTAAGGCATGTCATCCATTCCATAGCATTGTGCCATTCGGCAGCCAACATAATCGCTTAGGAAAAAAAACATGCCAAACTCTCATCCCGTCTCTTGGGAGAGGTAAAAACTCAATCAGGACTCTCGCTAAAAGTCACGACTCTCACGTAGTCGTCCTAATATCCAACCACAAGCCTAGGGTTTCTAAGTCCACCACGACCTACAACCTAGGCTCTGATACCACTCTAATCTGTCACGCCCCGGGGTCGAAACTGCGACCCGGGCTCGCCAACAGATCCGCCATCTGTACGGAAACTGCCGTACAGACGAAGCGTCTAACCTGCAGAGAGAATCATCTACAGTAAACAGATATCAGAGAGCTGAAAGTAAACTAATAAAAACTGCAATCCGAACACTGTACCACTGAAATAATACAGTATCCATCTCCCAAATACGATCGTATACAAAGTCCTCTAATACAAAACTCTCGATACAAGAATATCCTCACTACAACAGCCTCTCAAACTGTAAAAGTAAAATAAACTAATCAACTGGAGCTCTCCTCTGAAGGGGTACCGCTACACTCCAACGACGGGTAGGGAACTAGCTCGCGACTCCCTCGCCTCGGCCAGAAGGATCAGCAACAGGAGCACAGGAACGAAGAAGAAGTCCCTGGGGAAAAGACACCACGACGGGTGTGAGAACTACTTCCCACAGTAGTTCTCAGTGGGTGCCGTCAACAAGTCCAACGGTCTGCCCACTAAGTCTACTAGAGGTAAAAGATAACAGGCAAGGAAAACAGAATAAGAAAAGCTGGATCTACTCTACAGCTATCATGCCTCTATCTAGACACTCAAAAGTGGAACAGAAGAAAGTAAATGAGACCACTCGCACCCAAGGTGCTCAATCGTCCCAATCGAACTGACTACCTCAAAGGTCCAGCCAAGCCCGCGCCTGTCGACTAGGAACGCTCCTGCCCACTACCACACGTCCACATGAGGACGGGATTTACGTGGGGCGTCCTGTCCGACTAACTCATCCCTCGCGCAAAACTGCCTCAACAGGCCAACCATCGCATCCACAGCGGCATCTCAAGGGGCGCGGCCCCAACTGAGGAAAACGGCGCGGCATAGAGTAATCACGCAGTGGCATATGCAGGCTAGTTCAAATCCACGCTCACTCACAGAACGGTAGGACTCAAGATCCCCAAAAATCTCGCGTATCAGTCGGAGCACTCTCGACGACTCAGCTGATCGGCTAACTCAAAACACGAGACACTAGCCTCTCCAACAGCTCGCAGCACAAAGCACACTGGCTGGAGATACTCCACAGCCAGGAACGACCCACAACTCAGGGTAACAAAACAGGTCGGACAACACTCAACGACCTGGGACCACCGTCAACCCCAACGGTTCCCAACAAGACGGACCGGAAGACACTCGACGGCCCGGGACTGCCGTCTACTCAACGGCTCCCTCCCATGACAGCACAACAGGAAAAACAAGACCTCTCGGGACTACCGTTTACTCAAACGGCTCCCCGCACAGATAAGCAACCCGCTACAACTACCAGACTCCACTCTGCTCCCAAGCAAGAGTGCAAAAGCATCCCACACTAAAAGCAAGTCCCGACCTCTCGGCCCACTATCCGGGCGAGAAAACACTATGTCCAGGGATGTAAGAACAGTGTGGATGTCTAAGCATAAATAACCCTAGCCCAAGTGAGGGTTTTCTACTGGTCTGGTTACACATGCAGCATATGACGGGGGTGCTAGGTCAAGTTCCAAGATAACTATATTAACAGATAATAAAAGGAATAACAATTCCTACAATATAGCATGCTACACAATGAAATAAGCTATCATGCATAGTCCTACAACAGTAGAAATACTGTACAGTCCATAAAACTTGGAGATAAGGCCACCCACCTCGATTTGCCACCAATTGCTCGTAGACACTTGCAATTGGCCTCCACGCGATCCGCACGCAAACGGGGCACGCCGCCGGAGTCCGCACGCAAAACGGAGCACGCCGCCGGAGTCCGCACCAGAAACGGAGTCTGCACATAAAGCGGTGCACGGTGTAAGGATCCGCCCGCAAAACGGGGTCCGCACGCAAAACGGTGCACAGTGCCGGAGTCCGCACGCAAAACGGTGCACGGTGCCAGGATCCGCCCGCAAAACGGGGTCCGCACGCAAAACGGTGCACAGTGCCGGAGTCCGCACGCAAAACGGTGCACGGTGCCAGGATCCGCCCGCAAAACGGGGTCCGCACGCAAAACGGTGCACAGTGCCGGAGTCCGCACGCAAAACGGTGCACGGTGCCAGGATCCGCCCGCAAAACGGGGTCCGCACGCAAAACGGTGCACAGTGCCGGAGTCCGCACGCAAAACGGTGCACGGTGCCAGGATCCGCCCGCAAAACGGGGTCCGCACGCAAAACGGTGCACAGTGCCGGAGTCCGCACGCAAAACGGTGCACGGTGCCAGGATCCGCCCGCAAAACGAGGTCCGCACGCAAAACGGTGCACAGTGCCGGAGTCCGCACGCAAAACGGTGCACGGTGCCAGGATCCGCCCGCAAAACGGGGTCCGCACGCAAAACGGTGCATAGTGCCGGAGTCCGCACGCAAAACGGGGTCCGCACGCAAAACGGTGCACAGTTGGTCTAAAACAGTCTAAAAGAATGCTCCATAAACTGTACAAAAATACAGTAAAACCAACACACGGGACTTACACGTTTGCGCCGCCGTCGCCGAAACGCTCCGCCGGGCGTCCTCGCACGCAAAACGGAGTCCACGACGCGCCGCCGCACCTCACGCCACCTCCCTCCTCACTCCCTCTCGCTCTCGTGAAGAAGAAAAGGAAGAAGGGAGAAAAATGGCGCTGCGGGAGAGAAAGAAGAAGAAGAAGAAAAGGGGGAGAAGGAGGATGGTCCACGGCGCCGGTCCACGGAGCCGGTGCACCGCGTGGACCAATGAGGAGCCCCCAACCCACCCGGGTCCACAGCCGGGCGCGTGCGCCGGGCTCACGCACGCGCCCGGTCGCCACGTGGCGCGCGGTAACGCGCCGCCACACGGGCGCGTTACACCGCGCGCCCACACCAGGCGCGGGACACGCGCCCGCCACACGGGCGCGCGTGCCCCCGCGCCCGCGCAGGCGCGAATGGGAGCCCGCCACGTGGCGGGCTCCCCGCGTTCCGCGCCGGAGTGCTGTCCCCCGCGCGCGCCAGCGCGCCACCTGCGCGCCTCGGGAAGCGTGCCGCCGCGCCTCGCCTCGAATTGCGTGCCGTTTTGCCTCGAAAAACGCGCAAATCAACCGGGCTCCAAAACCAACAAATAAATAGTCCATTCTTAGCGATTTCGCGCGCTGAATCCAAAAACGATGTCCGTTTCTCCAAATTCTCACCCGAAAATTTGCCGAATGCCAACTCGATCCGATTTCCGCGCCGGGTCCATTTTTAAAGTCCGATTTGCCAAATTCCAACTCTAAAAATTCCCGAAGGCGACCGGAGAGGTAAACTTTTATCCGGACTTCACCCGGAGTCTAATTTTGACATCTGAGTCACGCGAAATCACATCAAAACACCCGACGGGTCCTCCAACTTCCCACGGGGTCTCAATTTAAGCCCGAAGTCCTCCACTTGTGTCCAAATTGCGTGCAACCCACGCAGGCCTCCAGTGATGCAAGCAAATCCCAAATTGCATCACAAATTCATTTCTTGGGCCCGACACGCGCACAAACACTCCCAACGGCCACTAAAAGCTGCCCAACAACCAGCAACTCCTACGCCGGGGATTCCGGGACCTCACACAAGAAATGGACTCAGTGCGTTGAATGGATCCCGAGTGTATTCGGATATGTCACGCCCCGGGTCGAAACTGCGACCCGGGCTCGCCAACAGATCCGCCGCCTATACAGTGAATCCCGTATAGACGAAGCGTCAAACCTGCAAAGAAAGATACTATACTAAACAGATATCAGAGCTGGAAGAAAACTGCTAGAAATAAAATATAAAATACAACTCTCACAATATATAACATGTCCTCACCAAAACAAAAATACAAAAGTCTCTCAAAGAAAGAAGAAAAGTACAACTCAATACCTCACTACAAGGTCTCTCAAACAAGTAACTCTCAACATGTAAAAAGTGGGTACATCTACTCTCTGGACGACGACGACTGGTAGGGAACTAGCTCGCGACTCCCTTACCTCGATCTGAAGAAACAGCAGCTGGAACAGCAGGAACAGGAGTAGAATTCCCTAGGGAAAAATACACCACGACGGGTGTGAGAACTACATCCCACAGTAGTTCTCAGTGGGTGCCGTCAACAAGCCCAACGGTCTGCCCACTAAGTCTACTAGAGGCATAAGGTATGAACTGAAATACTGGAAGAAGTGCTGAAAAAGAATATCTCTACAGCTACTATGCCCCTATCTAGATGCTCAACATACCACTCTAATCATATAAAGGGGGTACTAGGTCAAGTTCCACGAGAACATTAATTTAACAGATAATAGAAAACAAGAGAATTGCATGATCATCAAATAACTCTAGAATTAACAACAGTCACTTTCTAGCATACTATACAAGAGTATCACTATTATGCATGGTCCTACTATAGCAGATTTAATGAACGTTCCATAAGTCTTGGAGACAAAGCCACCCACCTGAAAGTGCACAACTGTCCAGAGTCGTACAGATAAGAAAGTTCAGAAACGGCCAAATCACAATATCCCCAAGCTAGCAACACCATAGTAGTACTCACAATGTCCTGGTCACAAGCATAATCCAAAATTTACACATAATCCACTCAAAATCCAAGTTTCCAAAATTCTGCATGAACAGTCCCCTTATCACGAAATTTTCACCTGAAAATCTTTCTCCAAAAATTTTGAGAAAAATATGACGGCGATCCTTGCGAAGTGTAGATGTCGATAGGCTCTTGAATTGTTGAAAACCGATGTCCGGATGATGAGATAAAAATCCGACAAGTGGGTACTGTCCAGGAATCTCACAGCAAAATAGGGGCTCAGTAAAGCCTCGAAAACTGTGCCAATAATCCAAATCTAGCCGAAACACTCAACACGAAAGTCGAAGAAATACCTCTCGTGAATCCAACGCCGCAAAAATTGTCCAAAAAGACTGCGGGGTAGCTCTGTGGAACTCTCAGACCGAAAAGCGACGATAACGGGCCTCCAACTGTAAATCGTCGCACTG
The DNA here is from genome assembly GCA_029168755.2 of Tillandsia fasciculata. NCBI lineage: Eukaryota > Viridiplantae > Streptophyta > Magnoliopsida > Poales > Bromeliaceae > Tillandsia > Tillandsia fasciculata. The sequence continues at coordinate 1,091,368 of CM054953.1, read as the reverse complement.
CGCTACGATGCCGGAAACGTCGTCGCCGGGGCTTCCAAAAATTCCGGGCCTCCGCCAGAAGATGCGCGACACGAAGATCTACAACTTTTCTAAAGGGGCCATAGGCAGAGGAGCTCGGGAAAGAGGGCAAAAAGCCCCAGCAAACCAGGTATTTATAGGCCAAGCCCGAAAATCCAGCCTTTTGGATTTTGGCCCAACATTTCAGGCGCCCGAAATGTTTCGGGCTGCTACAGTAACGGGCCCGGCCGGGCCCGTTACTGTGCGCGCCCGAAACCATCTCGGGCCGCCACGTGTCCCTGAGCTGCTTCCCGCACCCGGCGCACGCGAGCCAGCGAACCGCAACACGCCACGTGCCCCGGCAGGGCGACGTGCACCGCTGCGCCCGACCAACCACGGGGCGCCACGTGGCGCCCCCACGTCGCCTCTGTCAACGCCCACGCCGCGCCCACGTGCGCGGCCGCGCCGCCGCCGGCTCCAGGTCGGGCACGCCACCCGAGGCAACTACCCCAGCACCGTGGACCCAGCGCACAACACCGCACCAACCACAACCAGCCACGTGTCCATCCGCGATTCACCGTGCACCCGCGCCAATCCTGTGGACCGCGCACATTGCGCCTGCCAACCGGGAGGCGCCACGTGGCCCGCGCCCGGTGCACGACCTCCGCGGTGGACCGCGCGCCTCCGCCGCCGCCAGCCGCCGCGCTCCGCCGCTCGCCGCCGCCGCCGGCGCCTCTCCGGCCGCCGGAACAGTGCCACACAACTCAAAATTCGTGTTTTCGCGTCCGGGCTCCGAAAAATTCAAGTAAATAGTCCATTTCGCTCGTTTTCGCGCGCTGAATCCAAATCCGGAGTCTGTTCGACCAAATTCCACTTCTAAAATTTCTCGAAAATTCTCGAAAAAGTAAACTTGATCCATTTTTCGCGCCGGGTCACTTTCTTGGTTCCAATAAGCGCGCAAAAACCTCAATCACCCAAAATGGACTTTCCGATAATCAAATCTAGCTCTGATTACTCCAGAAATCAAATTCTTGGGCCCGACACGCGCACACACACTCCCCAAAGCCACTAAACCAACAGTAAACCTTAAGTGGGGATTTGGGTCCTCACATCCTCCCCCACTATAAGAAAGTTTCGTCCTCGAAACAAACACGGCTTAAAAGGGAGTTTCCAAGCCCAAAGGTAAGCATCCATCAACACAAACTCCAACTCCCCAGTCGCTACATACTCCCCACAAGGTGAGTCCAACAGCTGGATAAACCTCAAAAGTTCCAAAAACTGGGGAACGAGAAGGAACAGCCAACCCAACGCGTCCAACTACCCGAATTACGCCGCAAAACTCAACAGAAAAAGTAAGGGCCCCACCAGTAGGAAAGTCATCAACCCCCAACTCTCCAATTTAGAAAACAACTGAAATTAGCGAAAAGTTCGAAAGTTTCGAAAGACCAGTGCCCTCGCCCCAATCAAACAAGAACAGGTTCGGGCACCGTCTCCATTTCTGGAGTAGTCTTTCGAATCTTTCCTCCTGTTCGCAAATTTCAGCACAAGGGCAAGAAAAAGGGAGAGAAGTGTTGATGCCGTTCCTGCTGTGGCAACAAAAACGGAAGCTACGATCTATCCGTACCCCTAAAAGAAAAACACAACCCTATCCGAGACCCCTAAAGACAAAACCTCCAGTCCTAGGCGCCACCTACGCTCAACAAGTAGCACCTAACCCGAAACTGCTGAAGCCACTGCTGCAGGAAGGATGCCTCGATGACCTGTGGAAATGATCTCCTATTGTCCAGCTCGCGGAAAGGCCACTGTTCTCCATCCACAATCAAATGTTGCACGATACCGCCCCAGCTGGTCCATCTCGTATGCTCGATCTGAGTTGTGGAGCTGTAACAGAACCGTCACACCTGCCGGCGAACCTCCCAAAGTTTTAGCTATTCTGATCACGCCCCAAAATTCGCCTCTGCTTGAAGATACTGGGAAGAATCCAATCGCTCATGCATGTCACAAAATTCCTATCCCTTAATCATGGAGAGATGCAAATGCTCTAATATCATGCAAAAGGATGCCGTAGTACCAAAAACTCACTCAACTTGACTGAAATGAAGCCATACCTGCGGCGGTAGGATCTGCTGCTGGAGTGCCCTTCACCAGGGCTGCATAAACCCGTCCACTGGGTGCTGAAGACCGTCGTCCCGTCTGTCCCGACGTCGTACCCCACTCTGTCTGATAGTGCATCGGAGGGGCTTCTGCTTCCTGAACAGGCAAGGAGGGTGCTATAGCCAGGGGTTGCACTGACAGAAAGGCTCGGGGACAAGCTGCTCGAAAATGTCCCAACTCTCCACAAAGGAAACACCGTCCCTGTCTCTGGTCGCACTGCGACGGTGGGTGAGGGCCGCCACAGATGACGCACTCACGTCGCTGCTGCCGGAACTGCTGTCTAGGCTGATACCGCGGCTGCTGCGGGTGTCCACCAGATCTCTGTCGGCACTGAAACCCACGACCCTCAGAGTGAGATCGTGGAGGTCCCGGAGGTGCCTGCTGACTCGTCTGTCCCTCATCGACCAGTGCTGGGCGCTTCGCCCGTGGAATCACTGCGGGGGCTGGAGCCACCTCATCCATCACCGCCTCTCCGCACTCAACATAAAGTGCCTGCTCCATAGATGCATCCAACGTCTGCAATCTGTGCGAACGGACAAACTGATAAATCTCTTGGCGCAAACCCCGCTCAAACATATAAATCCGATGCGCCTCATCTCTGGCCGCGTGCGGTACACAGGCCAACAACCGGTTGAAGTCTGCGATGTACTCATGCACAGGACGATCTCCCTGACGGAGATTCTTCAGCTGCTCCTCTAACCTCTGCCTGACGCTCTCCGGGAAAAAGGCTCCAAGAAATACACTGCGGAACTCCGCCCAAGAGAGAAGCTGGGTCCCAGGCGGACCAGCGGGTCGCACACGCCGCCACCAAGCCTCGGCGTTGCTCTCCAAGAAGTGTGTCGCCAACAGCACCTGAAACTGCTCCTAAATGAACAATCTCTCAAAATGACGCTCCATGGCCGTGATCCAAGACTCTGCCTCCCACGGCTCCGCACTCAATCCAGAAAAACGGGGTGGATCGAACTGGCGAAACCTTATCAATAGATCCACCACCTCACGCTGCTCTGCAGGTGTCAACTGTCCTGCCGTCCCGGACGGCTGACCACTGGTAACCGGTGTAGTAGGGGCTGCCTGTGCTGCGGGTACGACTGGGGGTGTCACAGCTGACTGAGCCCTCTGCTCCATCATGCGCACCATCCGCTCCAAGGTCTCCTCCCGACGCCGGAAGGTCTCCGACAAATGAGCCATCTGAGCCCGAAGCTCCTGTACCTCACTCTGCTGACCCTGTTCTGACTCCTCCTGCTCAGGCTCAGGGGAGGAGGAAGGCCGAGAACACGTCCGCATCCTGCGTCGAGGAGGCATCGTGCCCACCTGCAATCCACAAGCAAACACCAAGACAACACCAAACAACACTCGACCCAATCCAGCGGAAGTCTAAAGGCATGTCCCCCTTCCCGAAGTACTATGTTGTCTGCAGCCAACATAGTTGCCACAGAAGGAAGACATGTCAATCACTCATCCCGATCCGCTCGGGAGAGTTAGAAACCCAATCAGGTCTACCGCTAAAATCACGGCTCTCACGTGAGTCATCCTAGGGTCCAACCACAAGCCTAGGGTTCCTAAGTCCTCAATGACCTAAAACCTAGGCTCTGATACCACTCTAATCTGTCACGCCCCGGGTCGAAACTGCGACCCGGGCTCGCCAACAGATCCGCCGCCTATACAGTGAATCCCGTATAGACGAAGCGTCAAACCTGCAAAGAAAGATATTATACTAAACAGATATCAGAGCTGGAAGAAAACTGCTAGAAATAAAATATAAAATACAACTCTCACAATATACAACATGTCCTCACCAAAACAAAAATACAAAAGTCTCTCAAAGAAAGAAGAAAAGTACAACTCAATACCTCACTACAAGGTCTCTCAAACAAGTAACTCTCAACATGTAAAAAGTGGGTACATCTACTCTCTGGACGACGACGACTGGTAGGGAACTAGCTCGCGACTCCCTTATCTCGATCTGAAGAAACAGCAGCTGGAACAGCAGGAACAGGAGTAGAATTCCCTAGGGAAAAATACACCACGACGGGTGTGAGAACTACATCCCACAGTAGTTCTCAGTGGGTGCCGTCAACAAGCCCAACGGTCTGCCCACTAAGTATACTAGAGGCATAAGGTATGAACTGAAATACTGGAAGAAGTGCTGAAAAAGAATATCTCTACAGCTACTATGCCCCTATCTAGATGCTCAACGTACCACTCTAATCATATAAAGGGGGTACTAGGTCAAGTTCCACGAGAACATTAATTTAACAGATAATAGGAAACAAGAGAATTGCATGATCATCAAATAACTCTAGAATTAACAACAGTCACTTTCTAGCATACTATACAAGAGTATCACTATTATGCATGGTCCTACTATAGCAGATTTAATGAACGTTCCATAAGTCTTGGAGACAAAGCCACCCACCTGAAAGTGCACAACTGTCCAGAGTCGTACAGATAAGAAAGTTCAGAAACGGCCAAATCACAATATCCCCAAGCTAGCAACACCATAGTAGTACTCACAATGTCCTGGTCACAAGCATAATCCAAAATTTACACATAATCCACTCAAAATCCAAGTTTCTAAAATTCTGCATGAACAGTCCCCTTATCACGAAATTTTCACCTGAAAATCTTTCTCCAAAAATTCTGATAAAAATATGACGGCGATCCTTGCGAAGTGTAGATGTCGATAGGCTCTTGAATCGTTGAAAACCGATGTCCGGATGATGAGATAAAAATCCGACAAGTGGGTACTGTCCAGGAATCTCACAGCAAAACAGGGGCTCAGTAAAGCCTCGAAAACTATGCCAATAATCCAAATCTAGCCGAAACACTCAACACGAAAGTCGAAGAAATATCTCTCGTGAATCCAACGCCGCAAAAATTGTCCAAAAAGACTGTCGGGGTAGCTCTGTGGAACTCTCAGACCGAAAAGCGACGATAACGGGCCTCCAACTGTAAATCGTCGCACTGCGCTACGATGCCGGAAACGTCGTCGCCGGGGCTTCCAAAAATTCCGGGCCTCCGCCAGAAGATGCGCGACACGAAGATCTACAACTTTTCTAAAGGGGCCATAGGCAGAGGAGCTCGGGAAAGAGGGCAAAAAGCCCCAGCAAACCAGGTATTTATAGGCCAAGCCCGAAAATCCAGCCTTTTGGATTTTGGCCCAACATTTCAGGCGCCCGAAATGTTTCGGGCTGCTACAGTAACGGGCCCGGCCGGGCCCGTTACTGTGCGCGCCCGAAACCATCTCGGGCCGCCACGTGTCCCTGAGCTGCTTCCCGCACCTGGCGCACGCGAGCCAGCGAACCGCAACACGCCACGTGCCCCGGCAGGGCGACGTGCACCGCTGCGCCCGACCAACCACGGGGCGCCACGTGGCGCCCCCACGTCGCCCCTGTCAACGCCCACGCCGCGCCCACGTGCGCGGCCGCGCAGCCGCCGGCTCCAGGTCGGGCACGCCACCCGAGGCAACTACCCCAGCACCGTGGACCCAGCGCACAACACCGCACCAACCACAACCAGCCACGTGTCCATCCCCGGTTCACCGTGCACCCGCGCCAATCCTGTGGACCGCGCACATTGCGCCCGCCAACCGGGAGGCGCCACGTGGCCCGCGCCCGGTGCACGACCTCCGCAGTGGACCGCGCGCCTCCGCCGCCGCCAGCCGCCGCGCTCCGCCGCTCGCCGTCGCCGCCGGCGCCTCTCCGGCCGCCGGAACAGTGCCACACACCTCAAAATTCGTGTTTTCGCGTCCGGGCTCCGAAAAATTCAAGTAAATAGTCCATTTCGCTCGTTTTCGCACGCTGAATCCAAATCCGGAGTCCGTTCGGCCAAATTCCACTTCTAAAATTTCTCAAAAATTCCCGAAAAAGTAAACTTGATCCATTTTTCGCGCCGGGTCACTTTCTTGGTTCCAATAAGCGCGCAAAAACCTCAATCACCCAAAATGGACTTTCCGATAATCAAATCTAGCTCTGATTACTCCAGAAATCAAATTCTTGGGCCCGACACGCGCACACACACTCCCCGAAGCCACTAAACCAACAGTAAACCTTAAGTGGGGATTTGGGTCCTCACATCCTCCCCCACTATAAGAAAGTTTCGTCCTCGAAACAAATACGGCTTAAAAGGGAGTTTCCAAGCCCAAAGGTAAGCATCCATCAACACAAACTCCAACTCCCCAGTCGCTACATACTCCCCACAAGGTGAGTCCAACAGCTGGATAAACCTCAAAAGTTCCAAAAACTGGGGAACGAGAAGGAACAGCCAACCCAACGCGTCCAACTACCCGAATTACGCCGCAAAACTCAACAGAAAAAGTAAGGGCCCCACCAGTAGGAAAGTCATCAACCCCCAACTCTCCAATTTAGAAAACAACTGAAATTAGCGAAAAGTTCGAAAGTTTCGAAAGACCAGTGCCCTCGCCCCAATCAAACAAGAACAGGTTCGGGCACCGTCTCCATTTCTGGAGTAGTCTTTCGAATCTTTCCTCCTGTTCGCAAATTTCAGCACAAGGGCAAGAAAAAGGGAGAGAAGTGTTGATGCCGTTCCTGCTGTGGCAACAAAAACGGAAGCTACGATCTATCCGTACCCCTAAAAGAAAAACACAACCCTATCCGAGACCCCTAAAGACAAAACCTCCAGTCCTAGGCGCCACCTACGCTCAACAAGTAGCACCTAACCCGAAACTGCTGAAGCCACTGCTGCAGGAAGGATGCCTCGGTGACCTGTGGAAATGATCTCCTATTGTCCAGCTCGCGGAAAGGCCACTGTTCTCCATCCACAATCAAATGTTGCACGATACCGCCCCAGCTGGTCCATCTCGTATGCTCGATCTGAGTCGTGGAGCTGTAACAGAACCGTCACACCTGCCGGTGAACCTCCCAAAGTTTTAGCTATTCTGATCACGCCCCAAAATTCGCCTCTGCTTGAAGATACTGGGAAGAATCCAATCGCTCATGCATGTCACAAAATTTCTATCCCTTAATCATGGAGAGATGCAAATGCTCTAATTGTAAGAAAAATACGGATATGCGCAGCGGAAGAAAAAAAAAAAAACGCAATTAAAATTTTTCTTAAACCAAGATCACCTCATGTTTTGTTTTAGATCGTAAAAAGGTAATCTAATTGATCTCATCAATTAGGATATGATTTTTACCTTGCGCGGGTCGAGATCACCGCGAAGCCGACAATCGTTGGTAAAAATTGTTCGTCCTTGATAGCCGCGCACGCACCCGGCCTCTACTTGTGTCCACACGGAATCACGCCCTTGATCGAAAAATCGATCGCCTTGATTCGCGATCCGATCACGAATTAATTCTTGCGTCGATGTAAGGAGGATGAATCAATCTTCTAATTGTGCTAGCAATCTTCCGAAGATCGAGAACGATTAATTATGGAGGACTTTTTAGGAAGAGGGAGAGGATAGGCGACTAGGGTTTTCTCACGTTCCGTGACCAACTTAATTAATTTCCACTTTTTCTTACTCAAAAATTGTTACGTATCACATACGTACTACCTATTCTTATAATAGGAAGTTGGCCGGCTATAACAAAATAACTAATCAAATCATATAATTAGTTACAAAGAAGGATCTCCTAAAATATAGTAACTAATTAAATCTTATAATTAGTTACAAAGAAAAGATCTTTTAAATTAAATCTCAAGATAAAATCTAGTAACTAATTAGATCTTATAATTAGTTACAAAGAAAGATCTCTTAGATTAAATCTCAAGATAAAATCTAGTAACTAATTAAATCGAATCCTAATCCGATTGGATTATCCATTATCCTACGTGTGTAACATTTACACATAAGTCCTCCAAATATTTACTAACAATTAGCAAATACACCATGCAACTTTTGCACTTAAATACCTCTAATTTACAATAATTGCAAATTAGTCCATTTACTAATAAATTAGTAAACTTTAGTATTGTGATTATAATTAATCCATTCTATAAACTTCTTCATCATCTCCTTGATATCGATCATGCGCGATTCCTTATGTGTGTGACCTAATAGGTTCAATTCTGTCTGGTAGTGAGATATGATGCGATCCCCATCGACATCATCATCAAAACTCCTTTTGATGGATCAAACACTTTTGATTCTTCCATCGTATAATAATTATTCGCCCATAATTATTCTTATTGGTTCCCACAATCCACCAATGACGCCTAGCAGCATATGGTGGCAATCCAGTCAGAAGTGAATATTGGACTGAACCTCAAGGTGCAGTTACCGTACAATACAATCCTTCTATCGCATAGTCCCAACTGAGTGGAGGTCATGGAATACTCGTCAAACCCCATCACCCGTTATATGACAAATTTGATAGGACACAAGCTCATATGGTTACTCTTGGAAACACCTTTCCATGAACCATATTACCCCGGCCGAGGATTTCTGAGCTTTGCCTTACAAATAGCATAGGACTAATTATCTCTCTACCGAGAGCGATAGATCCCCTATAAACAAACACCCATTCCTAATATGAACCGACTGCAGCCAACATATACTACTAAGACCCATGACTAGGATCAGAGTTTGCATAGTCAAACTACAGTAGCCTCATACTGAATGGCCGTGGTGTCGCAGGTCTAAGGATCAGTTGTACCACTGCAACATCGAATCAGTTACTGACGAAAGAGTAGACATCCAAGTAACTATTCGTAATTGGTCACGCTCAGTGCCCTTGTTCTATAACAACCACCTGCACGTTCGCTCCAGCGTCACCACACTAATGACTTGAGACTCGTCATCCTAAAAGAGAGCGACCCATACATCAATCTTGCCGGATCAATCATCGTCCCCATGATGATCCTCCGATTGAGAGCATTTATGACTTAATCACTAATAATATGTATCTCAAATTCTTAACTCTTAAGAATATACATTATCATCTCATTAATTCAAAGGACGATTCATGGACACATCAAACATGAATGGCATAAAATGCCCAAATTATAATAAAGATCAAGTACAAATATGTCCCATATAATAAAATGCGTCAGCCTGATAGGCTTTTGGGGCATACAACTAACACTAATATCATGCAAAAGGATGCCGTGGTACCAAAAACTCACTCAACTTGACTGAAATGAAGCCATACCTGCGGCGGTAGGATCTGCTGCTGGAGTGCCCTTCACCAGGGCTGCATAAACCCGTCCACTGGGTGCTGAAGACCGTCGTCCCGTCTGTCCCGACGTCGTACCCCACTCTGTCTGATAGTGCATCGGAGGGGCTTCTGCTTCCTGAACAGGCAAGGGGGGTGCTATAGCCAGGGGTTGCACTGACAGAAAGGCTCGGGGACAAGCTGCTCGAAAATGTCCCAACTCTCCACAAAGGAAACACCGTCCCTGTCTCTGGTCGCACTGCGACGGTGGGTGAGGGCCGCCATAGATGAAGCACTCACGTCGCTGCTGCCGGAACTGCTGTCTAGGCTGATACCGCGGCTGCTGCGGGTGTCCACCAGATCTCTGTCGCCACTGAAACCCACGACCCTCAGAGTGAGATCGTGGAGGTCCCGGAGGTGCCTGCTGACTCGTCTGTCCCTCATCGACCAGTGCTGGGCGCTTCGCCCGTGGAATCACTGCGGGGGCTGGAGCCACCTCATCCATCACCGCCTCTCCGCACTCAACATAAAGTGCCTGCTCCATAGATGCATCCAACGTCTGCAATCTGTGCGAACGGACAAACTGATAAATCTCTTGGCGCAAACCCCGCTCAAACATATAAATCTGATGCGCCTCATCTATGGCCGCGTGCGGTACACAGGCCAACAACCGGTTGAAGTCTGCGATGTACTCATGCACAGGACGATCTCCCTGACGGAGATTCTTCAGCTGCTCCTCTAACCTCTGCCTGACGCTCTCCGGGAAAAAGGCTCCAAGAAATACACTGCGGAACTCCGCCCAAGAGAGAAGCTGGGTCCCAGGCGGACCAGCGGGTCGCACACGCCGCCACCAAGCCTCGGCGTTGCTCTCCAAGAAGTGTGTCGCCAACAGCACCTGAAACCGCTCCTGAATGAACAAACTCTCAAAATGACGCTCCATGGCCGTGATCCAAGACTCTGCCTCCCACGGCTCCGCACTCAATCCAGAAAAACGGGGTGGATCGAACTGGCGAAACCTTATCAATAGATCCACCACCTCACGCTGCTCTGCAGGTGTCAACTGTCCTGCCGTCCCGGACGGCTGACCACTGGTAACCGGTGTAGTAGGGGCTGCCTGTGCTGCGGGTACGACTGGGGGTGTCACAGCTGACTGAGCCCTCTGCTCCATCATGCGCACCATCCGCTCCAAGGTCTCCTCCCGACGCCGGAAGGTCTCCGACAAATGAGCCATCTGAGCCCGAAGCTCCTGTACCTCACTCTGCTGACCCTGTTCTGACTCCTCCTGCTCAGGCTCAGGGGAGGAGGAAGGCCGAGAACACGTCCGCATCCTGCGTCGAGGAGGCATCGTGCCCACCTGCAATCCACAAGCAAACACCAAGACAACACCAAACAACACTCGACCCAATCCAGCGGAAGTCTAAAGGCATGTCCCCCTTCCCGAAGTACTATGTTGTCTGCAGCCAACATAGTTGCCACAGAAGGAAGACATGTCAATCACTCATCCCGATCCGCTCGGGAGAGTTAGAAACCCAATCAGGTCTACCGCTAAAATCACGGCTCTCACGTGAGTCATCCTAGGGTCCAACCACAAGCCTAGGGTTCCTAAGTCCTCAATGACCTAAAACCTAGGCTCTGATACCACTCTAATCTGTCACGCCCCGGGTCGAAACTGCGACCCGGGCTCGCCAACAGATCCGCCGCCTATACAGTGAATCCCGTATAGACGAAGCGTCAAACCTGCAAAGAAAGATATTATACTAAACAGATATCAGAGCTGGAAGAAAACTGCTAGAAATAAAATATAAAATACAACTCTCACAATATACAACATGTCCTCACCAAAACAAAAATACAAAAGTCTCTCAAAGAAAGAAGAAAAGTACAACTCAATACCTCACTACAAGGTATCTCAAACAAGTAACTCTCAACATGTAAAAAGTGGGTACATCTACTCTCTGGACGACGACGACTGGTAGGGAACTAGCTCGCGACTCCCTTATCTCGATCTGAAGAAACAGCAGCTGGAACAGCAGGAACAGGAGTAGAATTCCCTAGGAAAAAATACACCACGACGGGTGTGAGAACTACATCCCACAGTAGTTCTCAGTGGGTGCCGTCAACAAGCCCAACGGTCTGCCCACTAAGTATACTAGAGGCATAAGGTATGAACTGAAATACTGGAAGAAGTGCTGAAAAAGAATATCTCTACAGCTACTATGCCCCTATCTAGATGCTCAACATACCACTCTAATCATATAAAGGGGGTACTAGGTCAAGTTCCACGAGAACATTAATTTAACAGATAATATGAAACAAGAGAATTGCATGATCATCAAATAACTCTAGAATTAACAACAGTCACTTTCTAGCATACTATACAAGAGTATCACTATTATGCATGGTCCTACTATAGCAGATTTAATGAACGTTCCATAAGTCTTGGAGACAAAGCCACCCACCTGAAAGTGCACAACTGTCCAGAGTCGTACAGATAAGAAAGTTCAGAAACGGCCAAATCACAATATCCCCAAGCTAGCAACACCATAGTAGTACTCACAATGTCCTGGTCACAAGCATAATCCAAAATTTACACATAATCCACTCAAAATCCAAGTTTCCAAAATTCTGCATGAACAGTCCCCTTATCACGAAATTTTCACCTGAAAATCTTTCTCCAAAAATTCTGATAAAATATGACGGCGATCCTTGCGAAGTGTAGATGTCGATAGGCTCTTGAATCGTTGAAAACCGATGTCCGGATGATGAGATAAAAATCCGACAAGTGGGTACTGTCCAGGAATCTCACAGCAAAACAGGGGCTCAGTAAAGCCTCGAAAACTATGCCAATAATCCAAATCTAGCCGAAACACTCAACACGAAAGTCGAAGAAATATCTCTCGTGAATCCAACGCCGCAAAAATTGTCCAAAAAGACTGTCGGGGTAGCTCTGTGGAACTCTCAGACCGAAAAGCGACGATAACGGGCCTCCAACTGTAAATCGTCGCACTGCGCTACGATGCCGGAAACGTCGTCGCCGGGGCTTCCAAAAATTCCGGGCCTCCGCCAGAAGATGCGCGACACGAAGATCTACAACTTTTCTAAAGGGACTATAGGCAGAGGAGCTCGGGAAAGGGGGCAAAAAGCCCCAGCAAACCAGGTATTTATAGGCCCAGCCCGAAAATCCAGCCTTTTGGATTTTGGCCCAACATTTCGGGCTCCCGAAATGTTTCGGGCGCCCGAAATGTTTCGGGCGCCCGAAATGTTTCGGGCTGCTACAGTAACGGGCCCGGCCCGTTACTGTGCGCGCCCAAAACCATCTCGGGCCGCCACGTGTCCCTGAGCTGCTTCCCGCACCCGGCACACGCGAGCCAGCGAACCGCAACACGCCACGTGCCCCGGCAGGGCGTAGTGCACCGCTGCGCCCGACCAACCACGAGGCGCCACGTGGCGCCCCCACGTCGCCCCTGTCAATGCCCACGCCGCGCCCACGTGCGCAGCCGCGCCGCCGCCGGCTCCGGGTCGAGCACGCCACCCGAGACAACTACCCTAGCACCGTGGACCCAGCGCACAACACCGCACCAACCACAACCAGCCATGTGTCCATCCCCGGTTCACCGTGCACCCGCGCCAATCCTGTGGACCGCGCCCACTGCGCCCGCCAACTGGGAGGCGCCACGTGGCCCGCGCCCGGTGCACGACCTCAGCGGTGGACTGCGCGCCTCCGCCGCCGCCAGCCGCCGCGCTCCGCCGCTCGCCGCCGCCGCCGCGCCTCTCCGGCCGCCGGAACAGTGCCACACACCTCAAAATCCGTGTTTTCGCGTCCGGGCTCCGAAAAATTCAAGTAAATAGTACATTTCGCTCGTTTTCGCGCGCTGAATCCAAATCCGGAGTCCGTTTGGCCAAATTCCACTTCTAAAATTTTTCGAAAATTCTCAAAAAAGTAAACTTGATCCATTTTTTGCGCCGGATCACTTTCTTGGTTCCAATAAGCGCGCAAAACCTCAATCACCCAAAATGGACTTTCCGATAATCAAATCTAGCTCCGATTACTCCAGAAATCAAATTCTTGGGCCCGACACGCGCACACACACTCCCCGAAGCCATTAAACCAACAGTAAACCTTAAGTGGGGATTCGGGTCCTCACAGGATACCCCCGTCAAATTTTGGAAGGAGCTCTGTGCAAAATGGAGGCCGTATTTGGATTCAGCGCGGAAAAACGCTTGAAAACGGCTATTTACTTGTATTTTTCGGAGTCCGGACGCTCAAAAATGGGCCTATTTTAAGTGTGCCGGTTCACGGGACATGCGGGTACACCAGGCGCAGCCAAAATTGTACCCGCCATGTGTCGGGCCGTGATTGGCCCGACACAAGGCATGAGGCGCGCTGGTTGGGCGGCGCGCATGCGCCGCGTGCGGGAGGCCACGCGCCGCGCCCAACCGCGTTGCGCCACGTGGCGCAACGCGGTTGGCAAATCGCGGCGCATGCGCCGCGGCGTGTCCGCATTTTCCACTCACTAGAGGCCGCCGGCTTCGCGTCTCCCAAAATGTCCCCCGAACCCCTTTTGCAGAGGAGGTTTTGGCCTATAAATAGCCCATTTCTCTCCCATTTTTGGACTTTTGAAATCTAGCCAAATTTCTTGATTTTTTCAGAGCATCCCCATCTCCTTCTTCTCCTTCTCCTTCACCAGTTTTCGGATTTGGGGTGTGCTGTGGGTGCTCGTAGCTGTGCAAGTGGTGGATGAACCCTTTGAAGCTAATTTCAACCATTTTCGTCGCATTTCAGTGCAGGAGCTCCACAGAGCTCATCCCTTGGAATATTGGCCTAATTTTTGGTTCTTCATCTTTACAAGAGGTAGATCTACAACTTTTGTATTCAATACTTTGGCTAGATCTTGAGTTATACTGGAGTTTTTAAGCCATCTTTGGGACCCTTGTGCACAGCCTGGGATTTCGGACAGTGCTCAGTGTTTTTCCTCCCCTGGACAGTAGGAATGGAATTTTGAGATGATTTTTGTGGGGAAATCTTCAGGACTCGAAGATCTACAACTTTGGTATGTATCACTTTACCTATATTTGAATACTTCTGGGAGTTTATTAGCCATCTTTGAAGAACTTGTGCACAGCCTGAGATTTTGAACTGAGCTTAATGTTTTCCCTCCCCTTTTTCTGGTTTTTCCCGAGTTTTAGAGAGAGAAACTGAGGGAGTGGCCTGAAGTGAACTTGTTCCCCTCTCTGTCCTACATCTCTCCAGGAAGTTTTAGAATTTTTGGAGTTGCCTACAGCGAGTTCTCTGCGATGCGGCGCGCTTCGACGATTTCCATTTTCTGGCAAGTTTCTGTCGCAGTTCAGTCAAAAATTTCCCGAGCGCCAACCAGGAGGAATATTTGGGCGATTTCTGCAGCAGCGTGTTCCTAAGAGGTAAGGCTTCAATTTTTGTGTTGATCGGTTTGCTCTGTTTCGCACTTTTGGCATGGTTCCCGAGGCACCTTTGACCCCCCTTTTTTCTATGATGAATTATGGACAGCACCGGCTTGTTCAATTTATATCTCGGTCTAGGAGCATCGGATCAAGGTGCATAAATATTCGATTTTGATCTACTCGTCGTAAGGAACGCGATCATATTTTTATTGGATTTTTTTTAGGATGATTCGAAGGTGATAATTAAGCTTTCCCTGGACTGTTTGCCACAGGATTTTGGTTGTGTGGCGTTGCGGCTTACCGCGGTGTTTTATTTGTAACTTGACCTACAAGTTTCGGATCGGAACGTGCGAGTACTCGTTTCGATCGGCTCGACGCGACGATCGCAGCGGTTATTTTTCCAGATTTTTCTGAGTTCATCTCGCAGGTGAAATTTAGCCATTTTCGGGACTGATTATTGGACAGCGGGTTATTGTGCATTTTTGGATTAATTGTACGCCGTTTGGATTACCGTGCAATGTGCCGTGTTTACCCGAAGTGAGGGCGTATTTGGGCTGTGCTTCGCGTGCTCGGCGAATCGAGGTGGGTGGTTGTTGCATACCTCAATTTCTGAATTGCTCACTAAGTTTATTAGAGAAGCCCTCTATTGGACATATTGATTGATTACCATGCATGATTGACTGATATAAATGTGAGCCTATCATTTGAGAATAATTTTGTGGACATAGCATGTTGGGAATGTTATTGGGATAATATTATTGTGGAAACAGGATTGCGGGGACATATTTAATAGTGATAATTAACATGCCATATTAGCACATAGATTTTATGAAAGTTGGTTAAATGGACTAATTATTGGGACATGATGACATATCTATGTGCGGGTACCACTTTGGGATTTATTATGGATCAGGGATTATATACATGTGTAGTTGACTGATGATTTTAGCATGATGGTTATATCTATGTGGATTTATTATTTGTTATACATGTGGAACTGTTATTTGATATTCTCTCTTTCATCTTGCATGAGGACTTTTGCATGCTTGTATGGACATCTAGATATATAGGCCACTATTTATTGCTACACTATCATATTGGGATTTGACTTAGGAGAAATCATGATTGTTTTCTTTCTCCTTCTTATTTAGACTTTCGAGTCATGTTGCTCAGGTTCAAGCAGAGGTTTGGGATAGTGTAGCCGGGACCTTAGGGTCGGAGATAGGGTGTACTTGATGTTGGATTTGTGGGTTATTGTGGCGACCGCGGACATTAGGCGGTTAGCCAGATGTTGATTACTTTATCAGATTTTGGGTCTTGTGGGGTGTTGTGGCGATCGCGGATATTGGGCGGTTGACCGGATGTTTACTTATGCATCAGATTGGGTATCAGATTTCTCTAGTGGATGGAGTTTCCCACTTATTGAATACTAATGTATCAGATTGGGTATCAGATTTCTCTAGTGGATGGAGTTTCCCACTTATTGAATACTATTGCATCAGATTGGGTATCAGATTTCTCTAGTGGATGGTGTTTCCCCACTTATTGAGTACTATTGCATCAGATCGGGACTTCATTAGTGGACGGAGTTTCCCACTTTGATCATAGTCTTGATCCAGTCTTGCTATATTGAGATATGTGTGACAGGGTTACTTTACTCGTGTGGGTCGCTCCCCTCGAGAACCACTCCGGAGTAGGCTTTAGACCGTGACGGGTACCGGTCCATCTGATTGGGATTTCGAGCCTTGTGTGCCGGTCCCTTGGGATTTCGAGCCTTGTGTGCTGGTCCCCTACTGAGTTCTTGAGTACGATAGTAGAGCAGGCAATACCAGTTTTACTGGTGGCTAGATTGGGTTTATTTGGTTAGATACTGTTTCATGATGCATTCATACAGTCATTTTTTTCGGTATTGCATTTAGAGGCATACTAGTGGTGGTTTCCCTTTATTCAGCAGTTCTGTTTACAGCTTTACCACTTATTCCTTTTTTTGCCTCTGGTAGACTTAGTGGGTACGCCGGAGTTTGAGGCTTTACCCACAGGGGGAGGCTACTGGTTTACTAGTGGTTCTCACCCCCATTGTTGTTTCCCTCTTTCCTTCCTCCTGTTTTGCAGAGTCTTCTGCGGGAGTTGCTGATCTTTCGGTCGTTGTTCGAGGCGAGGGAGTCACGAGCTAGATCCTTACTGCCCGAGGAGTGTAGCTGTATCCCCTGGTTGGAGATTCCTTGTAGCTGTCTGCTGGTTTTTACTGTTTACTTTGGAGAGGGATCTTTTGTATTTGGAGAGACTGATGTACTATAGTTTAGTTTATCTCCCTTTTATAGTTGAGAGATGCTGTACTGAGGATATTGTATGATGATTATCTGTATTTGAGGAGATGGATATTGTACTTTATTTCATGTTGTACAGTGATTGGATTTTATTTTACAGCATTTTATTTTCGCTCTGATATTTGCGTAGCTATAGTACCATCTTTTGCAGGTTAGACGCTTCGCCTATGCGGGATTTTGCATAGGTGGCGGATCTGTTGGCGAGCCCGGGTCGCAGTTCCGACCCCGGGGCGTGACATGCACGGCCTGCCCGCGCCCGATCCGTGGACCGCTCCTGCTGTGCCGGCCCAACCAGAAGCCGCCACGTGTCCCCCCGGTCCACGAGTCCTCTATGCACCCGAAACACAACAAAAACTTTCGGTTGTCCGTTTTTGGATGTCCGGACTCAGAAAAATACATCCAAATAGCCGATTTTCATCGTTTTTCCGCGCTGAATCCAAATACGACCTCCGTTTTGCGCGAAACTAATTCTATTTTTCGGGGGAGGCATCCGAAAGGCAAACTCGTTCCGTTTTTCGTGCGGGGTCCATTCCTTGAGTCCGATTCGCGCACAAACACCTCCATCACACAGAATAAGCCTCCAGAAGCCGCTGATTAAACTGTAATTCTTCCACGGAGATCCAGGTCATCACAACTGTCACACACCGAGGTCGAAACTGCGACCCGGGTTCGCCAACAGATCCGCCACCTATACGAAAAACCCCGCATGGGCGAAGTGTTCAACCTGCAAAGATAAAACTACAGCTAAACAGATATCAGAGCTGTAAAGAAAACTACTGTAAAACTAAAATCCAACCACTGTACAACTGAAAATAATGATACAATATCCATCTCCCTAAATGATCATCATACAATATCCTCTGATACAATTGTCACGCCCCGGGTGTAACCAGAACCCGGGTCCGTCTACAGATCCGCCGTGCACACGGAATTTCCCGCGTACACGAAGCGCTGGTAACCTGCTCAGATATAAGATGTACAATAAAAGAGCATAATACAGAGCTGAAATAGAAGAACCACATAGTAACTCAGACTGAAATACAAGTAAAGCTGTATCAATACAATAGTCTCCCAGCTCACCAAAATAATACATCCAGCTGGCTATAGCCAGTCCTAAAATAAAAGGAAAGCACAATAGTCTGGGTACAATATCTGTCTAACACAATCCCTCAGCTCACAGGAGATCTATCTACTCAGCGATCCCCTTACCTCGATCAGCTGCCGACGGCCTAGCAGCTCCCGCAGACGACTCAGCAATATAAAGGAGAAGAAACAGAGAACAATAATGGGGGTGAGAACTACTAGATAAACCAGTAGCCTCCCCTAGTGGGTAAAACCTCAAACACTGACGCACCCACTAGGACTACTAGAGGCAAAAGGAAAGGACAGTGGTATGCTATAGAGACTACTGAAAAAGATGGAACTATCACTACTATGCCTCTACTGCCATGCCAAAAGAAATGACTATATGTATGCATCAGTATCTATCCTGCCTGCCTGAATAAACCCAATCTAGTCACCAGTGAAAACTGGTACTGCCTGCTATGCCGTGCCGTGTCGTATCGGGTATGCCAGCCCACGCATAACACCGATGCGAAAAGGAGTCTCAAGGACTCAAGAATAGTCTGCCGCGCACTCCGGAGTCGCACTCGAGGGGAGCGACCCACACGAGTAAAGTATCTCTGTAATAAGTATCCCTGTAACCAGTATCTCTGTATGGCAGGACTAGATCATGACTATGATCAAAGTGGAAAAATATCCATCCACTAAAGTAACCCTGATCCCCAATCAGATGCAATAGTAATCAACAAGTGGGAAACACCATCCACTAGGAAAATCTGAAACCCAATCTGATGCATAAGTGAACATCCGGTCAACCGCCTAATGTCCGCGGTTGCCGCAACACCCCATAAGACCAAAGTCTGATAAAGTCATCAACATCTGGCTAACCGCCTCATGTCCGCGGTTACCACACTGCCCCACAACCCATAATCGAGTCTAACCTGTACCAAACTCCAAGGCCTCAACTACACTATCCCAAACCCTGCTCAAACCGAGCAACATGTATCCAGGTGCGAAGGAGAATAGTAAAACATGGTTTCTCCTAAGTCAAGTCCCAATAATAGTGTAGCAATAAACAGTGGCCTATCTAGGTGTCCAAACAAGCATGCAAAGGTTCGCTTTTAAAAACTGAAGGAAAGTATCGAATACTTGTTTTAGAAAAAGATGGTTTTATTATAAGTGTTTTGCATGCGATGATAGGTTACAGCATATGTCCCAACAACAGTGTTTCGGTTTATCATAAATGAGCTGTCATATTATTTGTGGGGTTTACTTATGTATTTCATGATTAAAAGTACAGATTATCAGTTTAAAGTCGGGAGTCTCTAATTGTGAGGTCCCGGAATCCCCGGCGTAGGAGTTGCTGGTTGCTGGGCAGCTTTTAGTGGCCGTTGGGAGTGTTTGTGCGCGTGTCGGGCCCAAGAAATGGATTTGTGATGCAATTTGGGATTTAGTTGCATCCCTGGAGGCCTGCGTGATGTGACGGTGGTGTTTGCGCGCAATTTGGACACAAGTTTTGGACTTCGTGCTTAAAGGGAGACCCCGTGGGAAATTGGAAGGACCCGTCGGGTGTTTGGAAATGGTTCCGCGCGGTTCGGATGTCAAAATTGGACTCCGGGCGAAGTTTGGATAAATGTTTACCTCTCCGGTCGCCTTCGGAAATTTTTAGAGTTGGAATTTGGCAAATCGGACTTTAAAAATGGACCCGGCGCGAAAATCGGATCGAGTGGGCATTCGGCAATTTTTCGGGCGAGAATTTGGGAAAACGGACATCGTTTTTGGATTCAGCGCGCGAAATCGCTAAGAATGGACTATTTATTTGTTTGATTTGGAGCCGGGTTGACGCGCGCGTTTTTCGAGGCATTGTGGACGAATTTCGAGGCAAGGCGAGGCACGAATCCCGAGGTGGTCGGCACGGGGCTCGAGGACGCGCTGCAGGGCGCAGAGGCGCGTGGGGAGACGCGCCTTCGGCGCAGGCCACGCGGGGGGCCGCCACGTGGCGGGCCCCCGTTGGCGCCCGCGCGGGCGCGGGGGCGCGCGTCCGTGTCACGGGCGCGTGTCCCGCGCCTGGTGGGTGCGCGGTGTAACGCCGCGCATGCGGCGTTGGGCCTGCGGGGCCGCGTGGCGCGCAGGGGCGCGGCCACGTGGCCCGCTTTGTCCCCGCCTGGACCGGGTGCACCCGCGCGGGTGCGGTGGACCGGCGGGTGCACCGTGGACCCCGGGCCCGTGGACCATCCTCCTTCTCTCCCTCCTTTTCATCTTCTTCTTTCTCCCCCGCACCTCCATTTTTTCCCCTTCTTCCTTTCTTCTCCAACCGTGAGCGAGAGGGAGTGAGGGAGGAGGTTGCGTGAGGTGCGGCGGCGCGTCGTGGACCTCGTTTTGCGTGCGAGGACGCCCGGCGGAGCGTTTCTGTGACGGCGGCGCAGTCGGGTAGGTCCCGTGTGTTGGTTTTTCTGTATTTTTGTACAGTTTTTGGAGCGTTCTTTTAGACTATAATTGACCCTCTTGCTCTTTTCTGTGTTGGGCACCGTGCACCGTTTTGCGTGTGGACTCCGGCACCGTGCACCGTTTTGCGTGCGGACTCCGTTTTGCGTGCGGACTCCGGCACCGTGCACCGTTTTGCGTGCGGACTCCGGCACCGTGCACCGTTTTGCGTGCGGACTCTGTTTTGCGTGCGGATCCTGGCACCGTGCACCGTTTTGCGTGCGGACTCCGGTACCGTGCACCGTTTTGCGTGCGGACTCCGTTTTGCGTGCGGATTCCGGCACCGTGCACCGTTTTGCGTGCAGACTCCGTTTTTGGTGCGGACTCCGGCGGCGTGCTCCGTTTTGCGTGCGGACTCCGGCGGCGTGCTCCGTTTTGCGTGCGGACTCCGGCGGCGTGCCCGTTTTGCGTGCGGATCGCGTGGAGGCCAATTGCAAGTGTCTACGAGCAATTGGTGGCAAATCGAGGTGGGTGGCCTTATCTCCAAGTTTTATGGACTGTACAGTATTTCTACTGATGTAGGACTATGCATGATAGTTTATTTCATTGTGTAGCATGCTAGATTGTTGGAATTGTTATTCCTTTTATTATCTGTTAATATAGTTATCTTGGAACTTGACCTAGCACCCCCGTCATATGTTGCATGTGTAACCAGACCAGTAGAAAACCCTCACTTGGGCTAGGGTTATTTATGCTTAGACATCCACACTGTTCTTTCATTCCTGGACATAGTGTTTTCTCGCCCGGGTAGTGGGCCGAGAGGTCGGGACTTGCTTTTAGTGTGGGATGCTTTTGCACTCTTGCTTGGGAGCAGAGTGGAGTCTGGTAGTTGTAGCGGGTTGCTTATCTGTGCGGGGAGCCGTTTGGGTAAACGGTAGTCCCGAGAGGTCTTGTTTCCCTTTTGCGCTGTCGTGGGAGGGAGCCGTTGAGTAGACGGTAGTCCCGGGCCGTCGAGTATCTTCCGGTCCGTGTTGTTGGGAACCGTTGGGGTTGACGGTGGTCCCAGGTCGTTGAGTGTTGTCCGACCTGTTTTGTTACCCTGAGTTGTGGGTCGTTCCTGGCTGTGGAGTATCTCCAGCCAGTGTGCTTTGTGCTGCGAGCTGTTGGAGAGGCTAGTGTCTCGTGTTTCGAGTTAGCCGATCAGCTGAGTCGTCGAGAGTGCTCCGACTGTTGTGCGAGATATTTGGGGATCTTGAGTCCTACCGTTCTGTGAGTGAGCGTGGATTTTGACTAGCCTGCATATGCCAATGTTGATTACTCTATGCCGCGCCGTTTTCCTCAGTTGGAGCCGCGCCCCCTGAGATGCCGCTGTGGATGCGATGGTTGGCCTGTTGAGGCAGTTTTGCGCGAGGGATGAGTTAGTCGGACAGGACGCCCCACGTAAATCCCGTCCTCATGTGGATGTGTGGTAGTGGGCAGGTGCGTTCCTAGTCGACAGGCGCAGGCTTGACTGGACCTTTGAGGCAGTCAGTTCGATTGGGTCGATTGAGCACCTTGGGTGCGAGTGGTCTCATTTACTTTCATCTGTTCCACTTTTGAGTATCTAGATAGAGGCATGGTAGCTGTAGAGTAGTTCCAGCTTTTCTTGTTCAGATTTCTTTGCCTGTTATCTTTTACCTCTAGTAGACTTGGTGGGCAGACCGTTGGACTTGTTGACGGCACCCACTGAGAACTACTGTGGGAAGTAGTTCTCACACCCGTCGTGGTGTCTTTTCCCCAGGGACTTCTTCTTCTGTTCCTGTGCTCCTGTTGCTGATCCTTCTGACCGAGGCGAGGGAGTCGCGAGCTAGTTCCCTACCCGTCGTTGGAGTGTAGCGGTACCCCCTTCAGAGGAGAGCTTCAGTTGATTAGTTTACTTCTTTTACTCTGTTGAGAGACCTTTGTTGTGAGGTATAGAGTTGTACTTTATTTTACAGTTTGAGAGACTGTTGTAGTGAGGATATTCTTGTATCGAGAGTTTGTACACTGATGTATTTATTGGAGATATCTCCCTTTTGAGTTTTGTATCAGAGGACTTTGTATACGATCGTATTTGGGAGATGGATATTGTATTATTTTCAGTTGTACAGTGTTTGGATTTCAGTTTTTAGTAGTTTACTTTCAGCTCTGATATCTGTATACTGTAGTTGTTTCTTTCTGCAGGTTAGACGCTTCGTCTGTACGGCAGTTTCCGTACAGATGGCGGATCTGTTAGCGAGCCCGGGTCGCAGTTTCGACCCCGGGGCGTGACAGATTAGAGTGGTATCAGAGCCTAGGTTGTAGGTCGTGGTGGACTTAGAAACCCTAGGCTTGTGGTTGGATATTAGGATGACTACGTGAGAGTCGTGACTTTTAGCGAGAGTCCTGATTGAGTTTTTACCTCTCCCAAGAGACGGGATGAGAGATTGGCATGTTTACTTTCCTAAGCGATTATGTTGGCTGCCGACAACATAATGCTATGGAATGGATGACATGTCTTAGACTTTCGCTGGATTGGGTCGTATGGTTGTTGTGTCCTGACGTTTGTTATTGTGCAGCGGATTGCGATACCCCTGAGACGTCGTGTTGTGAAGAGGACACACCCCGCACCTGATGAGTACCCGAGCAGCGGGAGACAGAGCTATCAGAGCAGAGCGAGACCCAGGAGTTTGTGTGTTGAGATAGTTTCCCACTTTAACCGAGAAGGGCCGAATCCCTGAACGGTAAAGGATCGAAAACTTCGATAGGCTGAGCCTAGAGTCTGTTCTTGTTTGATTGGGGTTCTAGGCACCGGTCTATCGGGATTTTCGGATCTTTGCCGCGTCAGTCGGTTCTTCTCGCCTATGAGTGGGGTGTTGTTGTGGGAGCCGTTTGGAGTGACGGCGATCCCAGCTGTGTGGGCATTTTTCCCTGGCTGAGTTACCAGGAGGGCATTTTCCCTGGCTGAGTTACCAGGAGGGCATTTTCCCTGGCTGAGTTACCAGGAGGGCATTTTCCCTGGCTGAGTTACCAGGAGGGCATTTTCTCTGGCTGAGTTACCAGGAGGGCGTTTTCCCTGGCTGAGTTACCAGGAGGGCATTTTCCCTGGCTGAGTTACCAGGAGGGCGTTTTCCCTGGCTGAGTTACCAGGAGGGCATTTTTCCCTGGCTGAGTTACCAGGAGGGCTTTTTCCCTGGCTGAGTTACCAGGAGGGCATTTTCCCTGGCTGAGTTACCAGGAGGGCATTTTCCCTGGCTGAGTTACCAGGAGGGCGTTTTCCCTGGCTGAGTTACCAGGAGGGCATTTTCCCTGGCTGAGTTACCAGGAGGGCGTTTTCCCTGGCTGAGTTACCAGGAGGGCATTTTTCCCTGGCTGAGTTACCAGGAGGGCATTTTTCCCTGGCTGAGTTACCAGGAGGACGTTTTCCCTGGCTGAGTTACCAGGAGGACGTTTTCTCTGGCTGTGTTACCAGGAGGGCATTTTCCCTGGCTGAGTTACCAGGAGGGCATTTTCCCTGGCTGAGTTACCAGGAGGGCATTTTTCCCTGGCTGAGTTACCAGGAGGACGTTTTCCCTGGCTGAGTTACCAGGAGGACGTTTTTCCTGGCTGATTACCAGGAGGACACATGCCCTGGCTGAGTTACCAGGAGGACACTTTCCACTGGCCGAGCTACCAGATGGATACATTGCCCCTGGCTGAGTTACCAGGTGGGCACATGCCCTGGCTGAGTTACCAGGAGGACACATGTCCTGGCCGAGTTTCCAGGAGGACACTTTCCACTGGCCGAGCTACCAGATGGATACATTGCCCCTGGCGGAGTTACCAGGTGGGCACATGCCCTGGCCGAGTTACCAGGAGGACACTTTCCACTGGCCGAGCTACCAGATGGATACATTACCCCTGGCGGAGTTACCAGGTGGGCACATGCCTGGCCGAGTTACCAGGAGGACCTTCCACTGGCCGAGTTACCAGATGGGTACATACCCCTGGTCGAGTTACCAGGTGGGTACATGCCCTGGTCGAGTTACCAGGTGATTGCTTTGCTGAGATTGAGATGGTTTGACTGGACGCCGAGATTTGGTGGCGTCGAGTTCGTCCTGTTGGACTACCAGGAGCGCAGTTGTTGACTTGGAACCAGTTTCGTGCTTTGCTGCTCAGGGCCATTTTTCCTGACAGTGTAAGCAGAAACTGGAAGGGGATCTTAGACGCCTGCAGCAGGGGAGTCGACCTCTTCTGGAGTATGTTCGCGGGTTTTGCGATTGTTGAGCGGTATGCCCCATATCGCCTGGATGAGGCCCAGGAGGTTGAGCTAGTCGAGAAAAGACTGCCTCGGGATATCTATCACTTGGTGTATTCTCGGCGGGTGCCAACGTTAGATGCAGCGATTGAGCATGCCTAGCGGGTTGACCGAGGATCAGTGATCATGTCAGAGTGAGACGGAGCGCCAGGGACCAGCTCCGGGGAGAGGCATCCAGTGCCGCCTGTGTTTGGACGGTCGAATAGATCGTGACCCCCGGGGCCGCCACGATCCCAGTCTGAGGGTCGTGAGTCTCGAAGGAGATAGAGACCAAGAGGTTCTCCACAGCCGGTGTATCAGCAGCAGCGGGATGACTGTGTCCTTTGTGGTGGGCTGCATTCTGCGCCGTAGTGTGACCACAGGCAGGGCACAGATCATGGTCTTGTCCTAAAGCGGGGTCATCAGTCGCATTGGCAGCTTCGGCTCCTCCTCCTCCGCTCTTCCAGACAGGCGGAGCTTCGACAGGTTGTGGCCAGATAGTTAGGGCCACTTCTTCGCGGCAGTCCGAGGGACGACCACCCCCGAGCGGGAGTGTCTATGTCGCACAGGATGAGGATTCGGGGGCAGCTAGCCACGAGGTGGCAGGTATTAATCTTATCTCCCCTTCACGCACCTGAGCGTTATTTGTTACCGGAGCATCGCATTCTTTTCTTCTGTAGGGCATTTGCATTGATGTATGGGCTAGAGATAGGACCCTTAGCTTGTGCTCGTGAGGTTCAGATACCTGATCACGTGTTGCACATAGATGGGTGTTATTGGTCCTGCCCAGTGCAGTTGGGGCCCTGGTTTTTGCCTGTTGATCTTTTGGCCCTTCCTCAGCTCCAGGATTTCGAGGTAGTGTTGGGCATAGGACTGTGAAGATCTGAGGCCTTGATGCTTGAGTATACCACACCGTTCATACACGGTGGTGATGCCACACCGTTGATACACGGTGGTGATGCCACGCCGTTGATACACGGTGGTGATGCCACGCCGTTGGTGCACGGCGGTGATGCCACGCCGTTGGTGCACGGCGGTGATGCCACGCCGTTGGTGCACGACAGTGATGCCACGCCGTTGGTGCACGGCAGTGATGCCACGCCGTTGGTGCACGGCAGTGATGCCACGCCGTTGGTGCACGGCAGTGATGCCACGCCGTGGGTGCACGGCAGTGATGCCACGTTGTAGGTACACAACGGTGAGAGTTTTTGGGATGTTTCGGACTTTTGACCGCGAGTTTGGGCATCAGCTTTATGATCGCCTTGCGAGCCAGTTTTCGGTCCCGTTCACCGACGGTTTGGTTCCCGTCAGGGTGTTCTTTTTAGTTGAGGGATCGACTTCGACCCGTGGGTCCGTTGGGGTTATGATAGCATGTTGAGTGACCAACTGTGGCACGAGATTGTGTCTCTTGAGGATCCCTTTTGAGGTTAGCCTGCAGTTGAGTAGTCCACTCGAGTGGTTTCGGATCGGGAAGTAACCGAGTGAAGACCCCAACTTATTGGATTCCCTTCCTTATTGGATGGATGTGCGGGTATGCTTCGGGTCGCCTTGTTGAGGTTGACACCATGATGTGGTTTGGTGCGTGTTGAATTAGTGGTTTTTCCGTTTCCCCCAGCCTTTTAGTGGAGCCCTTTGGTTTTTCACGTCTCAGCTCAGTAGTGATGTGTTTTTCCTCGCCCGTGATTTACTTGCCCCTTTGAGATCCGTGATTATTGGAGTACGAGGGACGCCCGTTGCAATTTCTGGCTCGAGAGATGAGAGAATTGCACATCGGGTCATACCGTACTTGTTGTTGTTGTTGCGGAGTAATCACGAGGAGCGAGTGGGGTTTAGGGAGCTGGAGGCGTATTGTTAGATACCTAGCCGTGGTATTCTTGACTCCTGATGGGCTTGATCTAGTTTCGAGGACGAAACTTTCTTTTAGTGGGGGAGGATGTGAGGTCCCGGAATCCCCGGCGTAGGAGTTGCTGGTTGTTGGGCAGCTTTTAGTGGCCGTTGGGAGTGTTTGTGCGCGTGTCGGGCCCAAGAAATGGATTTGTGATGCAATTTGGGATTTAGTTGCATCACTGGAGGCCTGCGTGATGTGTCGGTGGTGTTTGCGCGCAATTTGGACACAAGTGTTGGACTTCGGGCTTAAAGGAGACCCCGTGGGAAATTGGAGGACCCGTCGGGTGTTTGGAAGTGGTTTCGCGCGATTCGGATGTCAAAATTGGACTCCGGGCGAAGTTTGGATAAAAGTTTACCTCTCCGGTCGCCTTCGGGAATTTTTAGAGTTGGAATTTGGCAAATCGGACTTTAAAAATGGACCCGGCGCGAAAATCGGATCGAGTGGGCATTCGGCAAATTTTCGGGTGAGAATTTGGAGAAACGGACATCGTTTTTGGATTCAGCGCGCGAAATCGCTAAGAATGGACTATTTATTTGTTTGATTTGGAGCCCGGTTGACGTGCGCGTTTTTCGAGGCATCGTGGCACGAATTTCGAGGCAAGGCGAGGCACGAATCCCGAGGTGGCGGCACGGGGCTCGAGGACGCGCTGCAGGGCGCAGAGGCGCGTGGGGAGACGGGCTTCGGCGCAGGCCACGCGGGGGCCGCCACGTGGCGGGCCCCCGTTGGCGCCCGCGCGGGCGCGGGGGCGCGCGTCCGTGTCACGGGCGCGTGTCCCGCGCCTGGTGGGTGCGCGGTGTAACGCGCCCGTGTGGCGTTGGGCCTGCGGGGCCGCGTGGCGCGCAGGGGCGCGGCCACGTGGCCCGCTTTGCCCCGCCTGGACCGGGTGCACCCGCGCGGGTGCGGTGGACGGCGGGTGCACCGTGGACCGGCCCGTGGACCACCTCCTTCTCTCCCTCCTTTTCTTCTTCTTCTTTCTCCCCCGCACCTCCATTTTTTCTCCTTTTTCCTTTCTTCTCCAACCGTGAGCGAGAGGGAGTGAGGGAGGAGGTTGCGTGAGGTGCGGCGGCGCGTCGTGGACCTCGTTTTGCGTGCGAGGACGCCCGGCGGAGCGTTTCGGCGACGGCGGCGCAGTCGGGTAGGTCCCGTGTGTTGGTTTTTCTGTATTTTTGTACAGTTTTTGGAGCGTTCTTTTAGACTGTAATTGACCCTCTTGCTCTTTTCTGTGTTGGGCACCGTGCACCGTTTTGCGTGCGGACTCCGTTTTGCGTGCGGACTTCGGCACCGTGCACCGTTTTGCGTGCGGACTCCGGCACCGTGCGTTTTGCGTGCGGACTCCGTTTTGCGTGCGGATCCTGGCACCGTGCACCGTTTTGCGTGCGGATTCCGGCACCGTGCACCGTTTTGCGTGCGGACTCCGTTTTGCGTGCGGATTTCGGCACCGTGCACCGTTTTGCGTGCGGACTCCGGTGCCGTGCACCGTTTTGCGTGCAGACTCCGTTTTGGTGCGGACTCCGGCGGCGTGCTCCGTTTTGCGTGCGGACTCCGGCGGCGTGCTCCGTTTTGCGTGCGGACTCCGGCGGCGTGCCCCGTTTTGCGTGCGGATCGCGTGGAGGCCAATTGCAAGTGTCTACGAGCAATTGGTGGCAAATCGAGGTGGGTGGCCTTATCTCCAAGTTTTATGGACTGTACAGTATTTCTACTGATGTAGGACTATGCATGATAGTTTATTTCATTGTGTAGCATGCTAGATTGTAGGAATTGTTATTCCTTTTATTATCTGTTAATATAGTTATCTTGGAACTTGACCTAGCACCCCCGTCATATGTTGCATGTGTAACCAGACCAGTAGAAAACCCTCACTTGGGCTAGGGTTATTTATGCTTAGACATCCACACTGTTCTTTCATTCCTGGACATAGTGTTTTCTCGCCCGGGTAGTGGGCCGAGAGGTCGGGACTTGCTTTTAGTGTGGGATGCTTTTGCACTCTTGCTTGGGAGCAGAGTGGAGTCTGGTAGTTGTAGCGGGTTGCTTATCTGTGCGGGGAGCCGTTTGGGTAAACGGTAGTCCCGAGAGGTCTTGTTTCCCTTTTGCGCTGTCATGGGAGGGAGCCGTTGAGTAGACGGCAGTCCCGGGCCGTCGAGTATCTTCCGGTCGGTGTTGTTGGGAACCGTTGGGGTTGACGGTGGTCCCAGGTCGTTGAGTGTTGTCCGACCTGTTCTGTTACCCCGAGTTGTGGGTCGTTCCTGGCTGTGGAGTATCTCCAGCCAGTGTGCTTTGTGCTGCGAGCTGTTGGAGAGGCTAGTGTCTCGTGTTTCGAGTTAGCCGATCAGCTGAGTCGTCGAGAGTGCTCCGACTGTTGTGCGAGATATTTGGGGATCTTGAGTCCTACCGTTCTGTGAGTGAGCGTGGATTTTGACTAGCCTGCATATGCCAATGTTGATTACTCTATGCCGCGCCGTTTTCCTCAGTTGGAGCCGCGCCCCCTGAGATGCCGCTATGGATACGATGGTTGGCCTGTTGAGGCAGTTTTGCGCGAGG
Organism: Tillandsia fasciculata; assembly: GCA_029168755.2. Classification (NCBI taxonomy): domain Eukaryota; kingdom Viridiplantae; phylum Streptophyta; class Magnoliopsida; order Poales; family Bromeliaceae; genus Tillandsia; species Tillandsia fasciculata. Next base: position 1,062,172 of record CM054953.1, on the reverse strand, counting down.
GATGAGTTAGTCGGACAGGACGCCCCACGTAAATCCCGTCCTCATGTGGATGTGTGGTAGTGGGCAGGTGCGTTCCTAGTCGACAGGCGCAGGCTTGACTGGACCTTTGAGGCAGTCAGTTCGATTGGGTCGATTGAGCACCTTGGGTGCGAGTGGTCTCATTTACTTTCATCTGTTCCACTTTTGAGTATCTAGATAGAGGCATGGTAGCTGTAGAGTAGTTCCAGCTTTTCTTGTTCAGATTTCTTTGCCTGTTATCTTTTACCTCTGGTAGACTTGGTGGGCAGACCGTTGGACTTGTTGACGGCACCCACTGAGAACTACTGTGGGAAGTAGTTCTCACACCCGTCGTGGTGTCTTTTCCCCAGGGACTTCTTCTTCTGTTCCTGTGCTCCTGTTGCTGATCCTTCTGACCGAGGCGAGGGAGTCGCGAGCTAGTTCCCTACCCGTCGTTGGAGTGTAGCGGTACCCTCTTCAGAGGAGAGCTTCAGTTGATTAGTTTACTTCTTTTACTCTGTTGAGAGACCTTTGTTGTGAGGTATAGAGTTGTACTTTATTTTACAGTTTGAGAGACTGTTGTAGTGAGGATATTTTCTTGTATCGAGAGCTTGTACACTGATGTATTTATTGGAGATATCTCCCTTTTGAGTTTTGTATCAGAGGATTTTGTATACGATCGTATTTGGGAGATGGATATTGTATTATTTTCAGTTGTACAGGGTTTGGATTTCAGTTTTTAGTATTTTACTCTCAGCTCTGATATCTGCATACTGTAGTTGTCTCTTTTTGCAGGTTAGACGCTTCGTCTGTACGGCAGTTTCCGTACAGATGGCGGATCTGTTAGCGAGCCCGGGTCGCAGTTTCGACCCCGGGGCGTGACACTAATACTCCTAGTGAGATAGTCAGAAGTGAGGTAAGCAACAACCACCCACCTCGAAAAGCAAAATCCACACCCAGAAAGCCTCCTTGCTGTCCACAGTCTCCTAACAGCGTAATCTGTTGAAAACAGTATACTACAGCACAAAACAATGCACCCGGTGTAAATACATCTCCCAAAAATACAGCCTTTGTTGTTTTTCCAAACAGCACGAAAAAGAAGGGATTTTTCACCTCTGTACAGTGCTCCAGAAATTCCAGAAAAATTACGGTTGCGTTCCTTACGACGAGTAGATCAAAATCGACTATTTATTTGTCTTGATCCGATGTTCCTAGCTCAAGGTATAAATCGGAGAAGTCGATGCTGTCCAGAAAATATCACAGCAAAAAGAGGGGTCAAAAGTGCCTCGGGAACCATGCCAAAAGTGCGAAACGGAGCAAAGTGGTCAACACGAAAAACGAAGCCTTACCTCTTACAGTCGCGCTGTCACAGAAATCGTTCAAAAATTTCTCCTGGTTAGCACACAGGGAATTTCCGACTGAACTGTGACGGAAAATGGGCCGAAATTGAAAATCGTCGCAGTGTGCCGTGTCTCAGATAACTCGCTGTCGGAAGATCCAGAAATTCTGAAATTTCTAGGGTAGATAGAGGACAGAGAAAGGGAAAAACTTTCGTTAAGGGCTCACTGCCATTTTCTCTCTCTAGAATTCGCAAATGGCAGAGAGAGAGAGAGGGGGTATTTATAATGGGCCAAAATCCCTATTCGGGCTGCACAAAAGATCCGGGCCGAACACGGGACAGCAAATACAGCCAATCAAATTTCGCCATGCCTCACCAAAACAGGAAACATCCGTACGGGCCAATACAAACGCGCCACGTGTCCCCCGCCGCCCACGTTTTCCACGCGCCCGGCGCACGTGGGCGGCCGTGCGCCCGCCAGTGAACAGTAGCCACGTGTCCACGTGGCGCACGCGCCCGGTCTACGCGCCGGGTCTTCCGGATCCTGTCGGCCAATGAGAACATGGGTTTAGGCTTTCAATCATAACACAAGGATCACTCAACATGTAGCTCTCATTTACATAGCATGGTTCATTGCACATATAGTGTTCAATCTCATGGTAAGGTTTATCTCTACACTTAGTTTCCATTAGCATAGCATGTACAACTCATATACTTGATTCATCTCATGTACTTGTTTCCATTCACATAATATAGCTTAGCACATATACTTGGTTCCATTCACATACATGTACAACTCATATACTTGGTTCCATTCACATACATGCACAACTCATATACTTGGTTCCATTCACATACATGTACAACTCATATACTTGGTTCCATTCACATAACATATACCACTTAGCATGTAAGTCTCAATCAACATAAAGTAGACAACATCTCATGCTCACATCACAATCATACATAGTGTACATTCAAACATGCATGTTGCTAAGAATAGAATTAGGGAACCGCCTGTCGATTTTGGAGGCAAACCAACCCATCTGGAACTTGACGATCCGTTGCCCGATGAAGCTGAAATTTTGTGTGTAGAAAGCTCGGCTACACAGAAATCCAACGCCGTAGAAATCAACCCAATCCGTCACCCGGATTGAGCGCAATTGCCGAAACACTACACACTGCGCGATTAAATTCCAGAATGTCAGCATGTAGTCATAGGCTAAATAAATTGCACAATTAACACCCAATACCTCTAAATGAAGCTTCCCATAGCAAAAATGATGTGCCCTCAATCACATGAACATCTTTAAAGTTCTAAAAATCCATCATAAATTTCCTTGCAATAAACAAATTAACAAAATATTACATGTTGTCCCAAAATGTTGACATAAACATAGCTTGAACTTCCAAGCTTAATTAGAGGTCTTTCCACAGGGAATTATCCACATAACACAAAAGAGAACTTGCTCACCTTGAAGTTAAGAAGATGTTCCAACTCAAAATTCTAAAAAAAACCCAATATTCTCCAAGTTATCCTCAAACCAAGGCTTAATGATCAAAGGGGCAAACAAAATCTGCACTGTTGTAACCCTTAAAACAGAGCTGAGAAGATCGATAATGTTACTTGATCGAACATACTCCAAATCCAGCAAGAGAGGTGCCATTGGATTCCTTGTCGAGTATAGATGTGAATCGAGCTAAAGAACTCCAAAATCCATGCTCGAATAAAGAAGAAAACCCATAAATACTATGAACTATCCAACAAGTTCAATCTGTGCACGAATGCAGCAAAGTGTTCCAAAGATGGTAAATATACCCCAATAAAAACTCAGATCTAGGGGTAATGATACATACCAATATTGTAGATCTTCGAGTCCTGAAAATTTGCCCACAAAAATCATTCCAAAACTTCCATCCTACTGTCCAGAAAAGCTAAAAAACACTAAGGACTGTCTATAATTCCATGCTGAAACAAAGGGTCCCAAAGATGGCTTACAAACTCTGAAAAAACTCATGATCTAAGGGGAGATTTGAATACCAAAGTTGTAGGCCTACCTCTTATGAAGACGCAAAACAAAAAATCAGGTCAAAACTCCCTCAAAGATAGCTCTGTGAAATTTTTGCACTGAAATGCGACGGAGTGGACTGTGAATGCAGCAATGGTGATGTCCTCAAAGGTTGATGAAGAATGTGATCAAAGAGCCTTCAAAATGCCCTAAAAAATTCAATATTGTAGTAGTGTTGTAGATGAAGCTTTGCTAAAAACCCCTGAGAAAAAACAAGTGTCCAAAGACATCAAAGTGGGGGGGGGGAATCCACTTTAAGGAAGAAGAAGAAAAATGAGCTCAAGTTGCTACAGTAACGGGCCGGCCCGGCACTGTCCATGCGGCGCCTATCCAACGGCCGCGCCCAACGCGCCCAGCCGCACGATCGCCGCCACGTGTCGGTTCCCGACAGGGCGATCGTACCAGCCAATGGGAGCGCGACATGTGGCGGGACTTATCCGCACGCCGCCCGCGCCCGTTGCCCACGCCTGCCCTGTGATGACCCGGTTCTTCATTAGGGGATTATGGCTTGATCAGTGGCTTCTGGAGGACTATCTTGCGAGATGGGAGTGTTTGGGTGTGTATCGGACTCAAGAAATGGACTCAGTGCGTTGAATGGATCCCGAGTGTATTCGGATATGTCACGCCCCGGGTCGAAACTGCGACCCGGGCTCGCCAACAGATCCGCCGCCTATACAGTGAATCCCGTATAGACGAAGCGTCAAACCTGCAAAGAAAGATACTATACTAAACAGATATCAGAGCTGGAAGAAAACTGCTAGAAATAAAATATAAAATACAACTCTCACAATATATAACATGTCCTCACCAAAACAAAAATACAAAAGTCTCTCAAAGAAAGAAGAAAAGTACAACTCAATACCTCACTACAAGGTCTCTCAAACAAGTAACTCTCAACATGTAAAAAGTGGGTACATCTACTCTCTGGACGACGACGACTGGTAGGGAACTAGCTCGCGACTCCCTTACCTCGATCTGAAGAAAACAGCAGCTGGAACAGCAGGAACAGGAGTAGAATTCCCTAGGGAAAAATACACCACGACGGGTGTGAGAACTACATCCCACAGTAGTTCTCAGTGGGTGCCGTCAACAAGCCCAACGGTCTGCCCACTAAGTCTACTAGAGGCATAAGGTATGAACTGAAATACTGGAAGAAGTGCTGAAAAAGAATATCTCTACAGCTACTATGCCCCTATCTAGATGCTCAACATACCACTCTAATCATATAAAGGGGGTACTAGGTCAAGTTCCACGAGAACATTAATTTAACAGATAATAGGAAACAAGAGAATTGCATGATCATCAAATAACTCTAGAATTAACAACAGTCACTTTCTAGCATACTATACAAGAGTATCACTATTATGCATGGTCCTACTATAGCAGATTTAATGAACGTTCCATAAGTCTTGGAGACAAAGCCACCCACCTGAAAGTGCACAACTGTCCAGAGTCGTACAGATAAGAAAGTTCAGAAACGGCCAAATCACAATATCCCCAAGCTAGCAACACCATAGTAGTACTCACAATGTCCTGGTCACAAGCATAATCCAAAATTTACACATAATCCACTCAAAATCCAAGTTTCCAAAATTCTGCATGAACAGTCCCCTTATCACGAAATTTTCACCTGAAAATCTTTCTCCAAAAATTTGAGAAAAATATGACGGCGATCCTTGCGAAGTGTAGATGTCGATAGGCTCTTGAATTGTTGAAAACCGATGTCCGGATGATGAGATAAAAATCCGACAAGTGGGTACTGTCCAGGAATCTCACAGCAAAATAGGGGCTCAGTAAAGCCTCGAAAACTGTGCCAATAATCCAAATCTAGCCGAAACACTCAACACGAAAGTCGAAGAAATACCTCTCGTGAATCCAACGCCGCAAAAATTGTCCAAAAAGACTGCGGGGTAGCTCTGTGGAACTCTCAGACCGAAAAGCGACGATAACGGGCCTCCAACTGTAAATCGTCGCACTGCGCTACGATGCCGGAAACGTCGTCGCCGGGGCTTCCAAAAATTCCGGGCCTCCGCCAGAAGATGCGCGACACGAAGATCTACAACTTTTCTAAAGGGGCCATAGGCAGAGGAGCTCGGGAAAGAGGGCAAAAAGCCCCAGCAAACCAGGTATTTATAGGCCAAGCCCGAAAATCCAGCCTTTTGGATTTTGGCCCAACATTTCAGGCGCCCGAAATGTTTCGGGCTGCTACAGTAACGGGCCCGGCCGGGCCCGTTACTGTGCGCGCCCGAAACCATCTCGGGCCGCCACGTGTCCTGAGCTGCTTCCCGCACCCGGCGCACGCGAGCCAGCGAACCGCAACACGCCACGTGCCCCGGCAGGGCGACGTGCACCGCTGCGCCCGACCAACCACGGGGCGCCACGTGGCGCCCCCACGTCGCCCCTGTCAACGCCCACGCCGCGCCCACGTGCGCGGCCGCTCCGCCGCCGGCTCCAGGTCGGGCACGCCACCCGAGGCAACTACCCGAGCACCGTGGACCCAGCGCACAACACCGCACCAACCACAACCAGCCACGTGTCCATCCGCGATTCACCGTGCACCCGCGCCAATCCTGTGGACCGCGCACATTGCGCCTGCCAACCGGGAGGCGCCACGTGGCCCGCGCCCGGTGCACGACCTCCGCGGTGGACCGCGCGCCTCCGCCGCCGCCAGCCGCCGCGCTCCGCCGCTCGCCGCCGCCGCCGGCGCCTCTCCGGCCGCCGGAACAGTGCCACACACCTCAAAATTCGTGTTTTCGCGTCCGGGCTCTGAAAAATTCAAGTAAATAGTCCATTTCGCTCGTTTTCGCGCGCTGAATCCAAATCCGGAGTCTGTTCGACCAAATTCCACTTCTAAAATTTCTCGAAAATTCTCGGAAAAGTAAACTTGATCCATTTTTCGCGCCGGGTCACTTTCTTGGTTCCAATAAGCGCGCAAAAACCTCAATCACCCAAAATGGACTTTCCGATAATCAAATCTAGCTCTGATTACTCCAGAAATCAAATTCTTGGGCCCGACACGCGCACACACACTCCCAAAGCCACTAAACCAACAGTAAACCTTAAGTGGGGATTTGGGTCCTCACATCCTCCCCCACTATAAGAAAGTTTCATCCTCGAAACAAACACGGCTTAAAAGGGAGTTTCCAAGCCCAAAGGTAAGCATCCATCAACACAAACTCCAACTCCCAGTCGCTACATACTCCCCACAAGGTGAGTCCAACAGCTGGATAAACCTCAAAAGTTCCAAAAACTGGGGAACGAGAAGGAACAGCCAACCTAACGCGTCCAACTACCCGAATTACGCCGCAAAAACTCAACAGAAAAAGTAAGGGCCCCACCAGTAGGAAAGTCATCAACCCCCAACTCTCCAATTTAGAAAACAACTGAAATTAGCGAAAAGTTCGAAAGTTTCGAAAGACCAGTGCCCTCGCCCCAATCAAACAAGAACAGGTTCGGGCACCGTCTCCATTTCTGGAGTAGTCTTTCGAATCTTTCCTCCTGTTCGCAAATTTCAGCACAAGGGCAAGAAAAAGGGAGAGAAGTGTTGATGCCGTTCCTGCTGTGGCAACAAAAACGGAAGCTACGATCTATCCGTACCCCTAAAAGAAAAACACAACCCTATCCGAGACCCCTAAAGACAAAACCTCAGTCCTAGGCGCCACCTACGCTCAACAAGTAGCACCTAACCCGAAACTGCTGAAGCCATGCTGCAGGAAGGATGCCTCGGTGACCTGTGGAAATGATCTCCTATTGTCCAGCTCGCGGAAAGGCCACTGTTCTCCATCCACAATCAAATGTTGCACGATACCGCCCCAGTGGTCCATCTCGTATGCTCGATCTGAGTCGTGGAGCTGTAACAGAACCGTCACACCTGCCGGCGAACCTCCCAAAGTTTCAGCTATTCTGATCACGCCCCAAAATTCGCCTCTGCTTGAAGATACTGGGAAGAATCCAATCGCTCATGCATGTCACAAAATTCCTATCCCTTAATCATGGAGAGATGCAAATGCTCTAATATCATGCAAAAGGATGCCGTAGTACCAAAAACTCACTCAACTGACTGAAATGAAGCCATACCTGCGGCGGTAGGATCTGCTGCTGGAGTGCCCTTCACCAGGCTGCATAAACCCGTCCACTGGGTGCTGAAGACCGTCGTCCCGTCTGTCCCGACGTCGTACCCCACTCTGTCTGATAGTGCATCGGAGGGGCTTCTGCTTCCTGAACAGGCAAGGAGGGTGCTATAGCCAGGGGTTGCACTGACAGAAAGGCTCGGGGACAAGCTGCTCGAAAATGTCCCAACTCTCCACAAAGAAACACCGTCCCTGTCTCTGGTCGCACTGCGACGGTGGGTGAGGGCCGCCACAGATGACGCACTCACGTCGCTGCTGCCGGAACTGCTGTCTAGGCTGATACCGCGGCTGCTGCTGGTGTCCACCAGATCTCTGTCGGCACTGAAACCCACGACCCTCAGAGTGAGATCGTGGAGGTCCCGGAGGTGCCTGCTGACTCGTCTGTCCCTCATCGACCAGTGCTGGGCGCTTCGCCCGTGGAATCACTGCGGGGGCTGGAGCCACCTCATCCATCACCGCCTCTCCGCACTCAACATAAGTGCCTGCTCCATAGATGCATCCAACGTCTGCAATCTGTGCGAACGGACAAACTGATAAATCTCTTGGCGCAAACCCCGCTCAAACATATAAATCCGATGCGCCTCATCTCTGGCCGCGTGCGGTACACAGGCCAACAAACGGTTGAAGTCTGCGATGTACTCATGCACAGGACGATCTCCCTGACGGAAATTCTTCAGCTGCTCCTCTAACCTCTGCCTGACGCTCTCCGGGAAAAAGGCTCCAAGAAATACACTGCGGAACTCCGCCCAAGAGAGAAGCTGGGTCCCAGGCGGACCAGCGGTCGCACACGCCGCCACCAAGCCTCGGCGTTGCTCTCCAAGAAGTGTGTCGCCAACAGCACCTGAAACCGCTCCTGAAGA